>VWYI01033991.1:0-167942 GCA_013399455.1 Anthoscopus minutus
TGAGTTCATGGTTTTGTGTTTTCCCACCCACAGACATGAAGGAAGAAAACATATACTTTTTTTTCATTGTTATAACCACTGGATTTAGCAATAGACAGCCTTCCTGGCTGATTATTTCTTCGAGGAATGAAGAGTATGTCGTGTTTAAGTAAAGATAGCTTGTACCAAGGACTTATTTTTCATCTTGAAAAGAAAACTTTTGAGTTGTTTTCTTCCTTGCTTAACAGTTGTAATGAAACATTTTGTACTTGATACAGCTGTGTGCTTTTTATGAGGTCTGTCTAGCCCTTGAATAGTTGTTTTCTTCTGGTGAACATACTTGGTATAGCACAGCTAAAAAAATCCCCCACATCTAATCTGTCATAATTAGATTTTAAGTTTCTTATAGAAATACTTCAGGGTAACTAAATCTTTATCTTCTTCTTTAATTAACAGAGGAGGAACTCAGGAAGCTGAGAGAAGAAACGAATGCTGAAACATTAAGGCAGGAGCTAGAAAAGGAACGGCAGAGGAGATTAGAACTAGAGCAAAGAGTCAATGAAGTACTTAAAGCAAGGTAAGAGAAACTTCTTCACTGTAAAGCTGAAAGCCACTTGAGATCTTTCACTGTCTCTGGGAGGTGCTGGTAAAAGCATGTGTTTCAAGCCTAAGTGCTCTTAAAATAAATTAGTAGTTCATAGGGAGAGCAGCTGCCTGTGTTGTCCTGTAAAACTACATGATTGACATCCATGTACATATAAGTTACTTGGCCATACGTACTGCTGTAGCTACAGAAGTGCCATGACATTTTCTAGTTGAGATATTCTTCATTTCACCTCTTCTGATGCTCTCCCTCTGCGATCTTGCCTGCCTGGAGCTACTGAATGCTGGAGCCTATGCCATGCCATTGCATATGCTTACCCTCCTCAAAAACAGTGTCTTGTCCAGACTGCCCAATCCTTGTTACTCCTATTCTGGCAGCAGCAAGGATGTCCCAATGCCACAGTGCTTTGGGTGGATCTGTCTACCTCCTGCTCCTATGAATCATAGAATTATTTGGTTTGCAAAAGACCTTCAAGATCATCAAGTCCAATCATTAACTCAGCACAAGGCCCCCAGTAAACCATGCAGTCCAGAGCCACATCTGCATGTCTCTTGAATACCTCCAGGGCTGGTGACTCAGCCACTTCCCCTTGGAGCCTGTCCCAGTGCTTGAGAATCCTTTTGGTGAAGGAATTTTTCCTAATAACAAGTCTAAAACTCCCCAGTGCAACTTCAGGTTATTTCTTATCCTGTAGCTTGTTACATGGGAGAGGAGGCCGACCCCCACCTGTCTACAACCTCCTTTCAGGCAATTGTAGACAGCAGTGAGATCTCCCCTGAGGCTCCTTTTCTCCAGCCTAAGCAACCCCTGTTCCCTCAAACATTCATTGTAAGCATCCACAAATACTTTATTTTACTGGTGTCAGAAGGTACATTGCTGTCTTTCACTTCAGTCTGTTTGCAGACCTGTTATCCGTGGATTTATTTAATGCTAGTGAGTGCTGGAGTGATCTTCCACTGGAAACTACAGAGACAATACATTACAGAAGTCTCCTCTTAACTCTTAAGAAACATTTATTTGTTTTTTTTTTAACAGATTTTAGAAGTTTGAAGAAGTGCCCTGTAGTTACAGAATTGTAAGATTTAGTGAATAACTGTTCAGTATTTTTTTTTGCCATCCTCAATGAGTCCTTTCTTCTCTTACATTCTCTCCAGACTAAAAGTTCCAGTTTTTCCACTGTCTCTTTAAGAGTACTCCATCCCTTTCATTAATTCAGTTGCCATTCTATACCTGTTTTAAGAGTTTGAACAGTATTCAGAGTGTTGGTGCACCAAGGCTTTAGATAAAAGATAGATTAGGCCTTCCCTCTTATTCTCAGTACCCATTACAGTGGTATTTTTGTAGGTGATATTCCACAGGGATAGGTTTCCAAAATTCCTTGTTCTGTACAAGATTGTTCTGTGTCAAGGCTTGACCTGTGCTGCCAAGTCAGTTTAGAAGGGGCTTTAGAAGGTCCTTGTGGAAGAGTCTGGTTCCCAAGCCAGCACCACAAGTGCAGTGGGAAGGAAGCCCAGACTGCTCTGATCTGGACTTTCTTTGAGTGACATTTTAAAGTTGCTCTTATATCTGGGTTATGAGAGTGCATTTTTATTGCCTGTGCTGGTTGGTCTGGCTGTATATCTAGACTGGTATTGCCTGCTATAGCAGACAGTTGAAGAGGAGAAACTTGGGTCTGTTGCATGCTGAGAGCATCTGTCAGCACAGTAACAGCTGTACAAAGCTGTGAGTGTTGTTCCCTTCTGTTGGTAGATAGAGCTGATGCTCAAGAAAAGGATGCTTTCTCACCTGTGACTTGAAGACGTTGCTTGAGATGCAAATTTCACATGCTTGTTTTTAGTGCTGGTACAGGCCTTTGGCTTTGCCCTGAAGGAAGCTATGCCTGGACTCCAGGTCTTGCAGAGACAAGGAGGAAAGATCTCATTGCTGGAGGATGAGGAGATGTCTCCTTCTGCAGGAAGGTACTCATCATCCTGCTCTGTTTCAGAACAATAAGTTTGACTAAGAGTCTGATCTGTCCCACTGCAGCTTATGAATACAGGTTTTATAGAGAAAATAGTTGGAAGGTCTTTGTTTATCAATATTTGTGTCAACATCTGTGCCTTGTTGGATTGCAGACAACAGCAAATCTCTAGCAGGAGTGACATTGCTAAATTAAGGTAGGATGACATGGCTTCCTGGGTGCCATTTAGGTATCCTAAGGATTACGTTAGTCCTGTCAGCTTGGATATTGCACTTGGGGATTACATCCAGCCAATTATCCTCTCTACTCAAGTGTTTCTCTAACTAGTCTTACTACTATTTCAACTTTCTTGTGACAGGCGAGATGTGTAAGGTGACAACAAAGTAAGACTTGGAAAACTTTTCAGTTTCTGCTCAGGAGGAAAAAAATTTGTTTGTCCATGATTTTTCCTTAACTTGTGCTTCATTGTGTGAAATTCTTCACTGCTTACTCTATTTTGCACTTCATTGTGGACATTTAAAAATACTTTTATTAGGACTACAGGTGAAGTGTTGGCTTACATAGTCAAATATGTAATAGGCTATATTTATGCCTCATGGAAATTTATTTATATCAAGCAGAGTAACTGCGGAAGGTTCTATCTGCTTATGTCAAATTCATCCTACTTCTAAGGTAATTGTTTGCAGTTTTAAAATTTATATTTGTATGTCCCCTGGTAGGGGAAGGAGCTGCTTTGTGGTACTTAGTTGAATGTGAGGTTAGCATGTACTGTTCTTTTTGCTTGCAGAAGGAAACAGCTAATGAAAACCAAACTATGCTGTGGTATAAGAAAAAAATTCATAGACTTTCTTTGTTGAGGTCACAGTTGTGCACAGGGAAGAGGGTGGAGTGGAAGAAGAGGATTTTTAGTGCTTTTGTTTGTCATGGTGTTTATTGTTTGTATGTCTGATTATTCAGAAATGTAGTGGTGTAGTGGTATTCAGCTGGTTTTCCACAGACAGAGTTCAGAACATCCCAGCATTTGGTATGGCAGCTGAAGCTTATGACATTTCACAAGCAGAGTAATGCATAAGTAATTTGGAATAGTTTGTATGAGCTGTTACTGTCATGTTTTGCAAATTGTGAGCTACAGTATTGCAGAAAAGAAAAATTATAAAAATTTTTGCAACAACATCATCAGCCTGTGACTTATGCAGCACACCTTGTTATTAGTATCATTGTGAACTATTTTTACAAGGACCAAAATAGACAATGCTTCTGCATAAGTCACTATTCCTTCATTGTGGATGAGAACAGCGAGGGCTTCTGAAATGTTTGGTGTATTTTAATAGGAAAGAGATGGAAAACATGAAAATTATTTAACTTGTTGCTTTAACAACTCTTCAGGGTAAGAAGGCATGCATACATGAAAAATATGTTTTTAAACTAGGCTGAGAAAATACCTGCTTATTTTTGCATGTTTGAAGTTGGAATGTGCTTTTGATGGAAGTACACACATGTTCAGCTGTATTGAGCAGTAGGAAAGGTGTTAACAGCTTTGACTGTCTTCTAGAATAGTGGTTGAAAAACTGGTGGTGGGTTGCTTGTGAACTTGGAGTAAGTCTGTGGGAAAATTTCTTTGACTATGTCTGAGAACATCATGGCAGTGGCTGCACCTGTTGTGTCAAGCAGCTCTGGTCTGCATCCAGTTTTTTTGAGAAGTGTGTTGATTAACACACAGCTCAACCTGCAGCTGGATTCAGGGCCAAATACACACAGACAAAAAAATATTTATTTAAGGGAAATGGCCTTCAGTGTCTAGGTGTCCTTAACTTTTGTATTATACTTGCAGCTCAATAAATAAATAGCACTTGGGTGCTATTCCGTGGGGCAGCACTGAATGGACACTGCTTCAGAGTATGTTAATTGCTTTTGAGTGGTACATGTGTCCTGGTCGTGAACAACTCTAATATTCATTAATATTGATGCTACCCTGACCTCAGTATATTAAAAAAAAGGAGAGAGAGAAACAAAAAAGACAACTTGTGTTTGTCTCCTCCACTGTCTGAGGTTGCTCTTTACGTGTTTTAAACAGCCTATGCTTTAAATGGCTGCAATCTCTGGTTGCATAAAGATGACCTAGCTTCATGCTGGGGATGTGTTGGTGTTACATCCTTTTTCTGGGTGGAAAGCGTGGTCCAAGAGGAATTAATGCAGCTTGTTTTCTTAGGTTCAGGCTGCAGTTAGGAAGCCCATATAGGAACATAGTGTTGTTCTGAGCATTATTTATGTTTTTCAGCCTTTTAAATAATCTGTGGCATGAAGAGTGGTTCAGAAACTTGGAAAGATAATTTCTTCCCTCTGTCAGTGGTCTCAATGAACTGGATGGTTCAACATGACCTGGTTTTGGAATTGAACTTCCCAGTAGGTGTGCAAGCCCAAACAATGAATTCTGAGCTTCCTGTCGTGTATCTGTCTGAAGTGGCTAATTATAACCTGATTCACAGGTGCAGTAATGAGCTGTCATTAACCTGATGATTCGTAAAGGTCAGGTTCTTCATGGGGAAGAAGTAACAGGCAGATGGCAAGTAAGGCACTGCCAAAAAAATGAAACAAAAGCACCAAGAAGGGCCAAAGCCAACTGTCATGTGCTCCTGATGGGGCCTAGTAAGGCTGCTATACAGAACTACTTCTTGATGAGATTTTCTTGATTTTTTGCCTAAGAAACATGGGGAGTAATGACGTTGTGCCGCTTCTGAAAATACATCCCAGCATGTCAAAGGAAGACCCAGCCTGTGGACTCTGACAGCTGACAGTGGTGAGATCTTGTATTGGCTCTGTCACAGGAGTTGTTCTGGTGTGACATTACCCCAGTCAGTGCCTCCACACAGCTGGAATGGGTTGAGTAACTGGCTCCTGCCTGCTTGTGGATGACCACCTCTTTTCCTCCTAAATATGTCTTCAGCTTCAATGAAACACAGTTCCAGCGACAGATTTCTGATGAAAATGCTCAACTATATGATGTAACCATCTGATGTGTGGCTGATAGAGGAAAACAAGACACCACTGGTGCAAATTTGATCATGGTTTATTACTGTCTGTCTTTTGAGAGCTGGAAATGGAGGAGATGCATGGGTGTGGGAGAAGAAGCAGAGAAAGGATGAGTTTTTAGATGAGGAAGCTGTGGCGTATATAGAAACTCGAGGAAAATGGTACAGGAACCAAAGCTGAAAGTTTAGCTAAAGAAAATAAACTGATGACGTTTCAGGGGCTTTTGAAAGGAAGAGTTACTGCAAATACAGAAGCCATGGGGGAAAGTCCTGACGAGTCATGAAAGCAAGTGTCTTTCAAAGCGAAATCCATTGAATTCATCTCATCAACACCAATAAATGTTGAGCTGTAATTCCTAAATCAGTATATTACTTCTAAATGTTCCTTTTAGAAATGACCAAGGGTGTGGAAAGCTCATTAAGGATGGGGAATGCTTAGGAAGGGAGGGAGGTAACAAGTTCTATGGTTTCTCCATCATATTCATTGATGTATGGTTATGTTGGAATAGCACACATTAGTAATGACCTTTTCCATTTGCAGACAGTACAGTGACATCCTTTCCTGACGTCCTTTCTAGAGGAACAGCAGGAGAGAGGACTATGTCTGTCTGTATTTATGCTATCTGCCCAGTGCAGTGGAATCCCTCTTCTTGCTCTTCATTTGCTGACCATGTTTCACTTGATTCCCATCCTGAAGAGCAAAAAGACAAAAGGAACATTTGAAAGTACTTACATTGCCTGATAAATGAATGATCATAGAATTGCTCAACTGACAGTTTTTTGTTTCAAGAAGTAATCTTTTCAATCATACAACTCTCTGTCAAGTAAAGCTTGCTGTGGCTGGTGTTATGTTGTCAAAGCTCCTGCTTCATTAGAAAAATCTTTCAGTGTGATATCTGCGTGGAACTGAAGACTTTGGGACTGAAACCTGAAGTATTCTCAAGACAGGTTGGCAGTTGGAGGCTGTGTACAAATGTAATTTGAAGCCTTGCACATATACAGAATGCCCAAAGCACTTGTGTTTTAAAAAATCTGTTTCACTTTTAATGGATGAGAATATTCTTGACTCATTTTGAAAGGTGAGACAAATGATGCCTGCTGCTTGGCATATATTTTTAGAACATTTTTGTTGCAGTTTTTCAGGCTGTTTACATTTTTCAAGGTATTTTTCAAATTGGTTGTGATCTGTGTATTTTGAGAGCTTACAACATAACATTTTAAATCATTCTTAACACCTGTTCCTCTTGTGAGGGTGGGTGGTGTTTGACCCTAGTAGCAATGGCAGAATTCAAGATTCATGTGTTAAATTGTGGTTTTGCTCTACTGCAGTGGTTATCAACTTGTGATATGGAATCCCTTTAAATTTATTGCTGTGGGAAAAGTCATGGCTCTGAAGAGTTTTCCTGGCAGGCATTGCAATGAATATACCACACAAGGACATAAATAATGCAGGAAATTTGATACTACATTGTTGAGCAGTTGTAGGATGAAATTGAGATGTTGGTGACAGGAATGGCTAAACCCCACCTCTCTTCTCCGAGTGGATGGTATTTCCCAGGATCCTAAGTGCAATTAATATTTTCAGTCTTGTGAAAGGGCATAAGCTGGGTTTTCTCTTGTCGTGATCATATAATCTCAGCTGTGGAAACCATGGAGGTTCTGGTGCTTCCTTTATCTAAAAGGGAATAAATTCTTCTTTAACATTTTGCATTGTTTCTGTTTTCTTTGTAGGGCAGAAGAGGTGCCTGCAGCTCAGCAGCCTGCAAAGCCACAGGCACAAGCCAATGGAACAGGTGAGCTTGGTCAGATCTCTAACAGCACTTCAGTTCAGTTGAATTTTTTGAATTTTTTTTTTTATCCTTACGAGATCAAATCTTGCTTCTGAAGAAGCTGAATATGAATGACAATTCAAGCAACTTCTCTCTCTGTACATGATTCTGCATTTACTTCTTGTAGTTGACTTTGCATACCTGAGCAAGGAATTTATTGTGTATTGTAAGGCCTTTAGGTATGTACTGAAACTGTTGGCTCACCTCATCATTCTTACATGCCTTGCTGATCCTTGACTTATGAGAAAACAGGTGTAATACATAGAAAAAATGTTGTGTTTTGTTCTCAATTGCAGAAGTTCTGTTATGCCACTAACCATATTACTACTTCCTTTCTCTAAAAGAAGAGACATTCTGGAGAAGGAGTAAGCTTAAATGTTATAAATGCTTTGGACACCTACACTGTCATCTGCATTTCTCCAAGCTGATGCTTATTATTAATTCAATAATGTACTGATGGCTGGAAGAACTAAGGCAACAGTCCAAGTCTCAATCTTTCAGTACATTCTTACTTTGTTTCCTACAGCTTGTGATTGAGACTTAGGCTTTTAAATTTGTGGACTAAATCTGAAGTTTTCCCCCTTGTACTTCTGTAGTGTCAATGCTTTCTGTTATGTGAACCTGATATTTTTTTCTTTTGTCAAAATTTCTTTCTCAGTACTTTCTGAAATATTAATATCTGGGAAGCTACTCTTATTCTCAGTTGGAAGTGTTGTCTCAGCTGTAAACAGTCACCAGATTCCTCCTTTTTCTAAATTTCATTGTAAATTGTTAATAAATAATTTGATTCTGTTTTCTGAGCACCAGTGTTTTTTTCTCAGGAGCTTATATGCATCATTTTGGCAGTTGTAATTGGCTGATTAATTTTCCATGCCTCTTTTTAATAATATATATTAATTTCACAGAGTTCTGTCCTAAATTTGGTCCTGGAATAATTATGACCAGTATCCTCTTTGTGACATTGCTGTACTGAGCTACATTCCCAAGTAGTCTGTTCCTTCTAGACCACAGTTTTGTGAGTTACAGGTGATTGTTTTGTTCTAGCTTGCTGTGCCTTAAGGCTTTTACCCTGATACTATTTCCATGTACCCCTATATTATGTTATATTTTTCCACTAAACTGACTTCCAGAAAGTGTGCATCACTTCATTATTTTGTATGTAAGACTTCCCAGGTAGTATTATGACTGTATATCCCATTTATAGAATGTGGCATGTGCAACATAATTTCTGAAGGCTGACTTTAGAAAAAAAGAAACTGCATGGTTTTTTTGTATCGCTTTCACAATCCTTATTAAAGAATTTTTAAAAATCTTTATCTACACACACAATGTTTACAAAATATCAGTGGTTGGAAAGTAGAAGTGAAAATACCTCTAGTAGAACCTTGCTTAGGTTTCTACCTCCATTTCCTGTCAAATCCCTGTGACTGCAAGGTGATTGCCCAGATCTCTGCTCCAGGAGTATTTTACTTTGCACTTGCTTTTCTCAAGGTGACCCTTCAGCACAACAGAGAGCACTGAGATTTATGTCAGTCTTTTGTTTACAGAAGTCTCTTAATCAGAAAGTGTTTTACTCTGTTTGCTAAAAATTATTGTTAGGATGTTTTACTCTTTGTACTTTGGATAATAAGATGCTTCCATCCTATCTTAAGAGCAATGCAGGACTCACCTTTAAATGAGACCATTACATTTGTAATATTTTACCAGTTTAATGCAGTTGGGGGTCCTGCGCAGCAGCAGAAATAAATTGCAAGTTTCCACAGAG
Organism: Anthoscopus minutus; assembly: GCA_013399455.1. Classification (NCBI taxonomy): domain Eukaryota; kingdom Metazoa; phylum Chordata; class Aves; order Passeriformes; family Paridae; genus Anthoscopus; species Anthoscopus minutus. The sequence goes on from VWYI01033991.1 coordinate 9,167, forward strand.
AGTGTTGGTGAGGGATGGGGAAACTGTACAGTGTGCTTCCCAATGAAGCATGGTGTGTGGGAAGGGGCTGGCATTGGATAAAGATGTCTACTAGCATTATCCTGATACTTAGTCCTTCTCTTTTATAGATAAGAGTAGTCACACAGTCTCTTCAAGAGTCCATAAGTGGTTTTTAGACAAATTTGGAGAGTATGTTGAGGACTTCAGATTTCAGCCAGAAGAGAATACAGTGGAAACAGAAGAGCCACTTAGTGCTAGAAGGTAAATCCTTAATGTCATTGTGATAATTTGTTGGTGCCTTTACAAGTTGCTTTTTTCCTCACCTTTTTTTTCTTATTAACCAACTTTTTGTATGGCTTGAGCAAGTGTTTCAATAACAAATAATGACATCAAAAGTAGAGAAGTATCTCAAAAGTTTTGTGACTGCTTTGGACAAAAAATGAGATTATATGTTTGCCTGAAATAAAATAAGATTTATATTATTTACCAGGTTTTGTCATATGCCTCCCAGAAGCTGTGAACAAAGTCTTAGTTAGTCTGGAGAGCTTTTAAACTTCAGTTTGCAGTCTGATGCAATGTAGATTTTATTAGTTACTAGAAACACATTTTGTAACAGGCAAGAATGAAGCTTTACGCACATACAGTTTATACCTGTGAAGAGTATTTCAGGGATCAAATATACAATGTGTACTAGTTGTCTATTTAACAAGTTGCTTTTATCTATTATTTTTCAGGTTGACTGAAAATATGAGAAGATTAAGTAAGTACTTAGCAGTATTTTATTCGTTGTATTTGTTCTAGTTTCATTTGGGAGAATATTTGTGATTTGTCAATGGTGTGTGTGCATTGCCTTCAGAATTCCTTTTAAAGAACAGTATTAAACTTCAGCTTTGGATGGTTCTTTAACTTCCGCTGGGTTAGCCACAAAATCTACATCCTTGCTGTCCAAGGAGCCCGACTCTGAGCTCTCCAGAACGTTGTTGTCACCAGTTATTTCCAGGTCCTGATGTTCTCTGTGGACTTGGTGTAGGCTGCTGGAGCAGAGCAGATGGAAGCAGCACTTGAGTCCATGAGCTCTTCCAGTGCCTTGGGTGTGCCCTTCTGCTTATTTCATCTACTGCTTTGGTTGTGCTGCTGATGCTTAAGGAAATCCAGTGCTAGTTGCTTAATTATTACCTCACATAGAAGTATGTTTACGATAGCTGAATCTCAAGCTAAACAAACTAGGACAGCAAATCAGAGGCTTTCTTGAAGAAAGACTTGAAAAGTTTTGAGTTCTGCTGCAAAAGAGAGTGAGAGCTTCTGAGAGGTATCATCATTCTTCTCATCAGGAAAGGCAAAACTAGTGTGATCCAATAGAGAAAGGAAAGGCAGTCTTGAGCAGCCCTATCTGGTTTCCTTGTGTTCCCTAGCTAGTTAGCTCAAGTAGTGAGAGTGTAGAGGGAGAGGATAAAGTATAAGAGGGTTTTAGGGAGCTGAGAAATAGTTCCTCTTGCTGGCTGGGTGTGTCTGAGTGTGGGCCTTTCCCAGCCCAGGTCGGTCTCCCATGCAGTGACAGCAGGACCAGGGGTCTGCAGAGGGGGCAGACAGACTTCTTCAGGGGGTCATGGGCTGGGTTGCTTGGCTTAGGAAGAGTAAGCAGCAAAGTGCTAGCAATGGTTAGAGTCCTGCAGAGATACAGTCAGGAGATCTAGCCTGGCTTTAATCTAGCTGGTGAAGCAGCAGCAAGGGAGGGAAGGGCTCTGGATGTTGTCTACCTAGACTGTAGTGAAGCCTTTGATGCCATTTCCCACAGCATTTTCCTGAAGAAAGTGGCTGATCATGACTGGGACAGGTGTACACTTTGCTGGGTAGAAAACTGGCTGATGGCAGGCCTAGAGAGTGGTGAGGGATGGAGCTACATCCATCTGGTCGCAAGTGGTGTTCCCCAGGGCTCAGTATTAGGGTCTGTCCTGTTTAGTATCTTTATCAATGATCCTGGACATCCTGGACAGCAGGATGGAGTGCTCCCAGTCAGTTTGCAGATGACACTATGTTGGATAGGAGTGTTGATCCCATGGTGGGTAGGAAGGCTCTGCAGAGAAAATCATTAAGGGACATGGTTTAGTGGTGGATTCAGCAGTGCTGGATTAATGGTTGAACTTGATGATGATGCTAAAGGTCTTTTCCCACCTAAATGATTCTGTGATTCTAAGTTGTTCGTTGGTGGCTTGTAATTCAGTCAGGTTAATATACATTGTTTTATAGTGAGACAAACTGACCTACAGCGGTCTTTGTGGCAATATGAACATGGCTGAGAATAAGCTGCTTTTAGCATCCAGGGTACCCTTAGAAAGGATGTTGATATTTTTGCCTTTTTCTGTACTTAGGAATTTAGACATAATCTTTGTCTTGGGCGACACTTTAGTTTTTGGAAATGCATTCTTTAATTGTTCAGTTACATTGGTGGATTTTTTTTGTTTTTTCATTTGGATAAGCCTTTTTATCATTTCGTGTTGTGAATATTCCTATAGTTTTCTAATTTGGTTGTTTGTAATTTACAAGTGATTTAACCACTACCAGTTAATTCTAACATTGTGGTTTTTCTCAATTTCCATTTAGAGAGAGGTGCCAAACCTGTTACAAATTTTGTGAAGAATCTTTCTGCCTTATTAGATTGGTATTCTATCTACACTTCTGCTATTGCCTTTATTGTAAGTTATCCTACTCCTCTGGGTGTAGTAAGAACTTGAAAAAATACATTATTTGCTGAAATTTGTTGAAACTGCCATATCTGAGTGGGGGTTGTGCTACAGTTTGAGTCAAATGAAATAGTATAATTTCATTTGACACAAAATACCAGTAGTGGTCACTTCCATTATGTATAAAACCATTTGAATTGTGTTTCCTGGATCTCTTGTAGCATAGTTTTGTAATTGTTAAAATAACTTAGAACCATCTGGATATTGTTCACTCTGTTCTTGTTTCTCATCTCCCAGTCCTGGTAATTCAGTGGCTGCTTTAGCCTCTGCCAAGTTTCACCTTGTCAGGGGCTGAAATGCTGATAGTGGTCACATTTTATGAGAAGCTATTGTCCCCATCAGGGCTCTTTGCCATTTATTAGGATCATACTGATGAGGGGCAAAGTGCCTTGATTCAGTAGGATTCAATGTGCAAGCATCAGGTCTATGACCTAAGTTTAAGCATTTCTATGCTATCTTAATGAGGTTTGGATGCTGCAAAGAGACACAAGTATCTAATGGAGTTTTGATTTGTTTTCCTTCCTCCTATTGTTAATTAAATTTTCTAAATTCTTTTGGTGATAGTGTATATAAAATGAATTTCTGTGAAAGGAATTACCAGCAGCTGTGTGGTGAAAATATCACACCTTTTTGTTAAATAATACCTCCCTGTAAGTTACAGGCCTTATGCTATTTTGCATGGCACAGCTGAAGGAATATTGAGGAGACTTCCCTCCCAGTGCACTCTGTATCCCAGTGTCCCTTCTCTGTATCTGCTGAATTTTCTCTTGCCTCACCTGGTAAGCCCGTTTTTCAGATAAAAGCTGAAAGAAACTTGAGCTGAGTTTTTGAAAGCTCTGGGAGCCAGGAGCCAGAGCAATGTTTCACTTTGGGCTTATCAGTGAAAACCCTAGTGTCTCTCACAGAGACTGTAGTCTGCTTTCAGAAGCTGGGAACAGAATACCTTTTGAAGTTTTTTGTGTTTGTACTTTTTACATAAAATAAAACCTGTTTTCCTGCAATCCTTTTAGTCTTGGTAAAGATTTTGGATTTAATTGACCTGAAAGAGTATCCTGTTGCCCAGTATGGGGCTGATTTCTGTAACTCCTGTTCTATACCATGACTTCTCTGCCACTGCTGACTATATGGTCATGTAGCAGATTCACAGACTTGAGGGTGTTTATCTCTTTTTTTTTCCTCCTACCCCTTCATGTAACTGTAGTGTTGAAAATACTCAATACTCAGAGGCAGCTGAGAACTAGTTAAGTGTCATCTCTGGAGATCCGGTTTATTCTTAGTTTTAATTTTGCATTCCTGAGTGCAGAGCCATTGTCAGTCATAGAGTGGCTGAAATGTATTAATTTTTTTAATATGAATTGCATGATTCTGAGCCCAACAGCACAGTGTGAAGTGGTATTTCATGTAACTCACTGTACCCCAGTTTGTAATCCGCATCTCTCTCTGTTTTTTTTCTTTTTAATCTGCAGATTTACATCAATGCTGTATGGCATGGCTGGGCCATTCCTATGTTCTTATTTTTAGCAATTTTGAGGTTATCCCTAAATTACCTCATAGCCAGGTATTTGCATAAATACTAGCTTACTGTCTTAAGTAATGCTTTGTTTGAAAGATGTTTTGTTATTCTTGCACTAGGTTGTAAATTGCTACCTTTTCTAATAATGTGAGTTACATTTAACACAGTGAAATTCAGACTCAATATCCCTAGTGTCATTCCTCAATTTCTATAAACTTTTAACCATTACTGAGAATTATCTTTGTATCCTGTGGCTTCCGTTGTCGTAAACAATGTTGCATGCTCTCAGACAAATCCCTCAGCTCACTAAAATTCTAGTATTTCTAATTCTGCGGTATTTAGAATACTTTAATAGCATTGCCTTCAGTATTGAAGCTTGCTGTTTTTCCCAGAAGACAATGTTCACCTAGGCCTAAAATGGCAGTTTTGCCTTTTTCCATAGGCCTCTTGAGCTATTTTATCCACAGGATCTTCCATTTGTAAATTTAATGTCTTCTAAAAATTAAGTCTGGGGTTTTTTAAAATGGACCTTAAAATGGTACAGAGCACCTTAATGTGCATATTGTAAAATAATTTTCTGACTTCTTAGTAGATCCTTTTTGTTTGACATTGTATTCCCTGGAAATTGCTGGTAGCAAATAGGCTTCTGAATAAGTTGATGTAATTTTCTTCACATGAAAAAATAAGAGAAAAATATTCCTAATCCTTTACTTCATGCACACCGTTAACTTTTGTTGTAAAGCCCACAAACATTGATTCTGTTTCCTATCTACTTCACTAATATTTTTAAAGCTGGCTGTTCTTGGCCACCTGTGCTTCTGTTACGTTGTGGGTTCTTCATTAATTAGTATTATTTACTTCTCAGTCATAAGTGGTTATTGCAGAAAACTGCTTTTTAACCTTTTGCAAATAATCCATGTTGATGGATGGAGTTCTTGCTCTCTTTAACTATTTCCATCTTTTCCAGGGGTTGGAGAATACAGTGGAGCATTGTGCCTGAAGTTTCTGAACACATGGTAGGTCTTTGATGAGCTTCACCAATACGCTGGCAAAAAAAAATTGCATCTTTAAACCTTCCTCTGTTTGTGTGGGTAGTTGGAAAGGAAGAGCAAGCTCCAAGTGAAAACACTTCATTTTTTTCCTTTCTCTTGTAATTCAAAAGTCTTTACTAACAGCACTCTTAGGTTCAGATGCCTCGCCCTAAAATATTCCAAACTTAAAACACATTTCTGAAATGAATTTTAATTTATCAGCTTGGGACAAATTAGGTCCTGTGAGATCTTCAAGAAATCTTGCATTCTGTTTTCTTTAAGAACATCAAGTCCATCTGTTAGTTTAGCCCTGCCAGCCCCATCACCAGGTACATGTACCTAAGTGACAGATCTAAGTGTCATTTAAATACTTCCAGGGATAGTGACTCTACTTCCCTGGGTAGCCTGAAGGCTTGACAACACTTTTAATGAACAAATTTTTCTGAATAGCCAATCTGCATCTCCCCTGGCAAAGTGAAGCCACTTCCTCTTGATCTGTCAGTTGTTACCTGGGAGAGAAGACTGACCCCCACCTCATTACAACCTTCTTTCAGATAGTTGTAGAGGATGATAAAGTCTCCCATGAGCCCCCACCAAAGCATTGAAAACTAAAAATAACCAGCAATGAAAGACATAAAAAGTAGATCTGAAATGGGCGGAAAATGGTAAATGTAGAGACTATTTTTTAATTAAGTACTGCCAAGAATGTTGAGGGGTCACCTTGTTCTGACAAGTTTTGTAAAATACAAAATGTAAAATATGTTTTATCTGAGCTGCAAATCAATGGATTGTCTCTTTCTTGCCTAAGGAGCAGCCAAAAGAGGACCTGACCGTGTCTGAAAAGTTTCAGCTTGTTCTAGATGTGGCTCAGAAGGCGCAGGTACTGTGCTGCTTGCTGGCTGCCTCCTTACAAACAGGGGGGTTCGTTATCCAAGGGGCAAAGGAGGTTGTTATGCAGCATGTGAAAACAAATGCTTAAAGAAGAAATACTTTTCTTGCAAAGGGAACTCTGCCTATGAGCAGTGGAGATTTCAGTAAGATTCCTGGAGCTTCTGAAATGACATGATGCTCCAGAGAATGAGTCGAGGTTCTCTGACTACAGCTCTGAGCAATCTCCGGAGGGGAGCAGAAGCAACTTCTCACAGTTTTCTGCCTTATATATGCCTATAAGCTTCTGATAATATAGATTGGGTGATGAATCTTAAAAATGAACTGGAGTGTGGATCCTTATCCCAAATCTGCTAGTCATAAAACTGATGTAGGAGACTGTTCCTTTAAGATATAGCTTAAGGCTGTGGTCTGTTTAGCTGTGTTAATTCAACAGTTTGCACTGCATCTGTAGAATAGCATGTCTTAAAAAAGTCCACTCCCCTCCAAGCCTTGAAATCTGCAGATGGAGAGAAGGTTTTTCTCCCAGCTCTTTAAGTTGGATGAGTGACTGCACCATTCAGTTGAACTGCAGCCTTGTGCCATACCTGATGATGTGCTGCTGTCAGAATGGGTTTAACCTTTCCTTGCTAACTGTAAATGCTCAGCATCTTCCTTCTGCTGGGATGAGCATATATTTATATGAACACCTTAGGAAATTTATTGGGAAGGTGAAATTTTCAGGTGCTTTGACAGTAAGAATTGGTCAAAAAATATGACCTGAATCTCAAGCAGGGGTCAGTTGCATCACCATTTTTGAAATTGAAATCTGCTATCTCCAGTGGTTTATTATAAAACCTCATAATGGTTTGTTTCCATGAAGCTAATAATCTTTTTGATGAACTCACTTACCACTTCCTGAAATTTCATCATTCAAAATGTGTGAAGAAACCTTCCATTTTGTTACCTACTAACAGTAGCTCTTTACTCTCTTATGGATGCTTAATTTGTAATAGTTGCAGTACTGTAAATGCTTTCCAGTCATGACAGTGGGATCAAGTAGTTTCTTCACTTGTAACGATCAATCACAAGTTACAGAACAAGGTTAAATGAGATGGAGGCCATCAAGCATTGCTATTCTGTTCTGTATTTACTCAGTTGTGAAGTATATAAATGACTAAAATTAGTTTAAAAAAATTGCTTCTGGGAATTGCTTACCAACAAAGTCAGAAAGCTATTTGTTTTCATTATGTGGACAAAAAAACCAAAACAATGTAGGACTTAGTTTGAATTCTCTTCCTTCTTATGCAGAATCTTTTTGGCAAGATGGCAGACATACTGGAAAAATTTAAAAAGTAAGTTATCTGGTGTGAGATTTTCTTCCCTTTTTAAACAAGACTTGCCAATATCTGTAACACTAGTAATAAAATTTTTCTTCTTTTTTGTTTTCAGCTTATTCATGTGGGTCCAGCCAGAAATAACACAGAAGCTCTACATTGCTCTTTGGGCAGCTTTTATTGCATCTTGCTTTTTGCCCTACAGGATTCTTGGGCTTGCATTGGGTAAACACAATAAATAATTTACCTGTTAAAGTCTATACTTAATGATTAAAACTTATATGATCTTTAGAGGGAGAATTTTAGAGTTGAAGAGCAAAAACCTGCATTAATAAATCATGCAGTGTTTGAAAGTATTTTCATTGTGCTTGGCATCATTTGTCATGACCATTTTGAAAACCATCTCAGTGTATAATAGAAAAAGACTGGATAATGCTTTTACTTCTTGAAGAGAAGTCTGTGATGAGCTGTTAGCAGAACTCTCAGACTGTCAGCTATAAGGCTTCCAGAAAACCCTATATGTTGAGGGTTCTTTGCTCATACATCCTTGTAAATGTAATACGTGGCATGACGCAGGAGACATGAAAATGACAATGTAGGAAAAAATAAAAGAGTGAGTGGGATTCCTGGTAAAACTTGGAGGATGGGCTGGACAAAATTAACAGACTACCGTGGGTCTGTTACAGATACTCAGTCTCAATTGGGAATTGAATAAAGAGTTCTCACCACATCATGACGCTTTTTGCTGAGATATGAAGCCCTGTACTGTGAACCAAGAATGTTCATTTTTTTCATTAAAATAATGATATAATCAAATGAGTATTACTTTTAGTGGCACTGAGCTTCTAATTTTATTAGCTTGAACATAAATGTAGGTTTGCTTTACACAGCAGTTGAATTTAGATATGTGAGGAGTAATTGACTCTTAGGAGATCAGAATGGCACTCAGTAAAGTTCTGAGAGAGTATTTTAAGCCCATTTTGAGTGGCAGAATGCAAGGAAATAACTTGTATAAGATAAGAGTTGGGACTGGAAGATAAGAGTTTTATGTAGTACGTGAGAGCCCTCTGTTGCCATTAAAATTCTTGCAGAAGCTGCATAGTTGAATGCTCTGGTGTGTTTTTTGTTTTGGTAGTCTATCATGTTTTCAGAATGCTTCTCATAATAAGGAACATGTGTTTGAATTATTCAGATGTTCTGCATAATAATAGCTATGTAAATGTTTAAAAGAACTGGGGACGGGAAGGAATGAAAAATAACTTTCTGGTGTTGGAAGAAAAATCAAAATAGTAAACCCAGGAGAGTGGTTTTAACACTGTGACTAAATATACAGAATTCAGTTTCATTTGTGAACTTCTGAAAATATGATCAAAACAGTGATATCCTTAATGCCTCTTAAGCATTCAAACTGAAGTGACCTGTTTTTCAGGACTCTATGCTGGAATCAAGTTTTTCCTTATTGATTTTATCTTCAAACGATGCCCCAGACTAAGAGCTAAGTATGATACTCCTTATATCATCTGGATAAGTCTCCTCACAGATCCTCAGCTCAAAGAAAGACCTAATGCTACAGTGTCAAGACGGGTAAGGGTAATGAATCTTTTTGCCCCTGTGTTCACAGCCTCTGAAAATCAGATCCCTTTCTCCCTTTTCCTTTTCCCCAGTGACTAGAGCACATTAAAGAGATGGTTAATTAAATCCTTGCAATCAATGTTAGTTGATTATAAAATCAATTTTTGTACTATTTTCAAAATTCAGTGTTCTTCTGTGGATTCTGTTTCTTGTATGAAAGGAATCAGTTATCAAAAATGGGTATGAGTATATAGATATACTGTGAATCATGAAGCTAAACACACAATATAACACCATCCATATTCATATCAATTTCTTTAACATACATTCTGTATAATTCTGTTGTCAAATACAGTCTTTTTGTAGTCAAACAACACTCTATAGTTTGATGTTCTTTTCATATACGTAGGTAAATTGAAGTACAGTTACTTAAAAAGATAAAGGCTTGAGTATAATGTGCAGCTTACTAATGGGATAATAATTAACAAAGGTAGTAAGGTAGTTTACATATTTAGACATTATGTAGCATGGGTATTTGTATTAGGTGACCTTTCAGCATAGTGGTGATAAATGACTTCACCATGTTCATACTCCCAACAGTGCATTTCCTTTGTGTTAAGATGTCATAGTTAAATCACTAAGTATCATGGTAAATTGTTTTGGGGCCTGACATGGTAACTGAGTCAGGGTTTTCCATATTCCTGGATTTGTCAATGTTTATTAGTTTTAAAGTTAAAATAGTTGTAGTAAATCTTGAGTCTAATCCCATTTTAGCATTTGCTTAATGCCTCTTAGCACAATATCTGATGGCATTCATGGAGTTTCTGAGTACTATCTGAAATACACAGTACTGAGCAGTAATTCAGCCTGGATATACAGGAGAGCAAAAGAGATAAGCACATGAGCCCTCATTATCAGGAAGAAGAAATATGAGCCTTGGGGAGTGGTAGAGCAGAGGATGGTAAAATAACTGCAGCACAATCGAGTATTTCAGAAGGAAGTGGACAAGGGAAATTTATTTACAGAAAGTGAGTCTTTAGTTCCTGTTTTCCAAGGAATGATATGGGTAAATAAGCTCTTGGGTGAACCAGTCCACGGCCTGTATTTCTCTTGCTTCCAGAAGATGATCTTAAAAGCTTCTGTGCTTCTCACACTTAGCAGTTATCTTTCACATACTGTGGTAGTTGTGACATCATCTTGCTAGGTGTCTTTGATCTGCCTTAGAGGTAGAAAGATTCTGAATTGCTGAAATGGAGTCCATAAACTTCAAGAGTAATTATTCCTTTTGGCTCTTCTTCATGTCTTGCAAGTAAGAGACAGGGTTTTTGTACTACTGGGTCTGGCTCAGTGGCCTTGACTTGTCTTCCTGGAAAGGATGTGCAGGACTGCATTACCTGCTTCTAAATGTCTTTGAAAACATTATCTTGATCTCGGTAATTTTAGAGAAACTTTTTTACCCCTTGAGGGATTTCTGCAAACCTCATAATATGAAAAACAGATTTTTGTACTAAAAGGTGAAATCCAAAGAGGGTTTTTCATTTCTTTCGTAGAAAAGGCAGAGCTCAAAAGCGTTTAGTGCCAGCGTGTGTGCCTTTGCTTTGGCTTCTTATCATTAAACAGCATAGAGGACAGAGTAAACTTAGACACAATGCAATATTAATTGTCTGTACCACCACTCTGACCTTGTGTCCTTAGAGAACAATCCTGACAACAGTATCTGATAGGTAAAGGTTGTATGTCAAAAGCTGATGACAGATCAAGTGAAAAGGAATACCTCCTGATTGTTGATGTTTTTAGACAATCTCATCCAGCATTACAAATCCAGTCACTTCCAGTTAGATTTAAGGCTTATCAAAACACTTTTCTCTTAGTAATTGACCATTGGTTGTTTCAAGCCTGAGTGGTAAGAGGAAACATTTGCATGGGTTAGGCAGGACTTGAAGTAAGGACAGAACTACTCAAATTTTCAGCAACCAGATGGGTAATGGTACTGAAGTTTAAACTCCATTTTTTTAATCTCTATATATAACAGGTACATAGGAAGCAGTGTAGTAGAGAGCAGAAGTAGTCCTTATTCCAGTGCAAAACTCTTGCTCTGATCATTTTTATGTTTTGGGCCATAGCGCTTCACTCGGTTGTGTGCATATGCAGCCAAATAGCTTGTCTAAGAAGGCCTTCAGAAAATTCTTTTCATCTTTAGTTGCACACAGGTTGTTCAATAAGCTGTTATTTTCCTTGGTTCCACGGACTCAGCACTGCAGAAATGAGGCAATATTAGTTACCATCAGCCATTTGCTTTCCACGTTCACTTACTTAATTTTTTTCCCCTGAGGCATCATTGTCTTACAGGTACCCTAAAGAGGCAGATGACAAATGCCCTCTGCTGTGCCTTTTTTGCCAGTCTGATTTCTAGTTAGCAGTTGCAGTTCACATGTTTTCATTTGCTTTGGGTTTCTTAGTGTGTAAATCCTGTGAAATGTTTAGTACTGCCAATTTAGTGCAAAGTAAAAAAAAAAACCTCAGCTGAAGGCTGATTGGCCTTCAGTAGCATTGGCCTTTACAGAAGAGCTTAGTCCTGAGCTTGCATGTTGTCAGTTTGCCAGTTGTTAACTGCATGTGCATGGTAGGGTTAAGAGCAGAGCTGCCAGTGCCAGCTTTTGGAATCGTGGTGCCCCACCAAGATGAAAATGAAAGTGCAAGGCAAACTTTCCAAAAGAAGCCTTCTAGAAGCAAGGCTTTTTGCCAGGGCAGTCTCCAGTGGTTAAGGAGTTCTGTTTAAAAGTAGATTTTACTCAAGTACTTTGGTTTCCGGAACTTCCTACTACCTTTTTCCCCTCCTAAGGATGCTGACAACCATTCAGATTTTGTTTTATGTGTCAACACTCTCAAAATTCAGTGCAACTTCAAAGCACAGGAAAGATCAGTGGTTCTAATGCAACCTGAATAAATTGAACTGGTGTGCTCTAACCACTCATAACTTTTTTAATTGCATTCATTGTGTGTAGTCTCTTGGTTTGTGAGCAAGATCATGCAGTGCCACTTGGTTCATGTTTTATTCTGTGTATTATACTATTAAATAGATTTCACTTTTTTTCTTTTGTCACTGTCACATTTGTGTTGTTTGTTTCTTTTCCTGCTAGCTGTCAGGGCATGAAAAGGTATGGATCATAGTGTGGAAAACTTAAAACTTCCTTTCATTTTCAACATTTGTATTCATAATGAGCTTATGCAGTTCTGTGGGACTTTTTTTCTTTTTTTTTTTTTTCCTCTCTTTTTTCTTTCTAAACTTCTTTGTGCAGTAATACTTTGTTTATCTCTTTAAGACCAGCCAAGTACTGATAATAAATTGTCTGTTAGTAGTCCCACTAGCTGTATCTAATGAGACATAGCCTTTACTGTAGAAAAATTGTATTTTAAGATAGGTGCATTTAGCACCATGTGCTTCACCCCCGCAAAGTGTGTCCATCAAAGGGCAGCGCTTTGAAAAGTTATGTTCAGGTACCATATTAGAGGCTTATGCTCTAGCAGCTGCATAGTGCAGTAGTCCAAAGTTAATTAATGAAAGTAGTTAATGAAAATTGTTGCATTATAGAGTTACAGTTTTCTGTTTTGTTTGTTTGTTTTTTGGTTTTTGGGGTTTTTTTTAGAAAGAGTAGTTAGCTAAATTATTTTTGAGAGCATAGATTAAATGTAATGTTGCTGCTCAGATTTTGGAACTGGTTTTCTTTTTCTGCAGCTTCAAACAACAACCTCCAGAAGTTACATGAGCTCAAGTGCCCCAACTGGAATAAGCAAAGATGAAGACACCAGTCGTTTTCATACTACCAAGAGAGGGAATTTCCATGAAGTTTTTAACCTGTCTGAGAATGAACGTCCTTTGCCAGGTATGATGCCACAGGAAGGCTACATTAGTAGAATATTTTGTAAAAAGCCAAGGATAGTTTAAAAGTTGAATTCTTTTTCTGTGCATGGTGTAGGTGTAAGCTTTTGATTTAAGTCTTGCTTTAAATTAGGATGAATGGAGATGATCTCTTTCATTCCATATCCTTGCAGGTCTTTGAAAGAGTGCACAGCCTGGTGTGCCTTTTATGGTTATGCAAATCCGATAGTCAAGTTAAAGGGAATAATTGTGTGGGTGGTTTTTATTTTGGGTTTTTTTTTTCAAATGAGTGTTAAAACAGATGTTATGATGTCTAGAACACCTGATTTAGGCTTTTCTTTCTAAGCGCTTTTGCTTTTAGGTATCTAAAGTTAAAGTTTCAGTGTTTTTTATTGTATAAGGAGACTGTTTGGAATAGTGTTAGTCTTTCTTAAAGTAAAATTTCTTGTTATGACTTTTTCAGCATGTGAAAACGGCTGGCGCTGTTGCTTGATTAACAGGGATAAGAAGATGCCTACAGACTACATCAGGAATGGAGTTCTCTATGTCACAGAAAAGTGAGTCATTGCACTCCATGCATTTCTTAGGAGGGAAATTCAAGACATTAAAGTATTTGACTCCAAAAAGGATCCATTAATAGTGTTTTGAAACAAAAATGCCATTTCAAGGCGCTTTGCGACCTCAAGAATGTACCATAGGAGAGGGAGAGCTGAACCTGGTGTTTGGCTATGCTCAACAGACAAGATTTTGCCTTGGAAAGGCTTGTGTAGGAATGCCAAGTAGCTCTATATATACAGTTGTTAGTAGCTGCAGTTCTGATGTGGATAAGATACTAACTGTATAGATACTGGAAGCAAAACCTAAAACCTAAGTGTACTTTGCAAATTGTGACCAACACTTATTTGACAAATATTCTTAATTTGGGGTTTTTTTTAAGCAAGCTGAATGTATAGTTTCCTTGAAATGACAGCAGCAAAAAAGAAAACTGAAAATTAAGCTTTGGTTTCAAATTTTTATGGATGAGTGCTTTTTTAAAAAAAATTTCCTTACTTATCTCCCAGCTTCCCAGGACTGAATGTGGTCATTCTGTTTGGGGCTTGTGCTGAAGGTCCTTTGGAGTGTAATGAAAGGAAATAAAGCTAATCTGTATGCAATGTCACCTAGTGATGTAGGCCACTCTCCAGTGTTTAGAAATCTGAGCTTTTGTCTGCGGCACAATAGCATGAAACTAACACAGTGTTTCTCGTTAATCTTCTTTTAGGATAGTGAAAGATGTGTAAGCCTTTTGAGATTTGGTATTTCAACTGTTTAAGGGTATATGTCCTTTGTGTCTCTTTAAAATGCTTGTCAAGTTTAACTATTCAATGCAGTAATAGAAATACAAGAATTCTGTGTGTGCATGTATAGTATATGTTCTGGGCTTTCAGACACACCAGCCAGTTGCTAGAGTTTATAAATGTTTGCACTAAATTAGAAGCCATAACTGAGCTGAATGTCTTTCTTTTATTTTGAAAGTTATTTTAGCCTGTGATATCTCAAGCTTCAGAAGAGACAAGAGGATATTTGAGAAATTTATTTTAAAACACTGTATCAAAACGAGCATTTTCTTTTCTTGTTTTCAGTTACTTGTGCTTTGAAAGCTCAAAATCTGGCTCATCGAAAAGAAATAAAGTTATAAAGCTGTCGGACATAACAGATATCCAGAAGGTATGTCTGGTTGGTGGTGTGGGTAGGGGAGAAAACTGGTTTTCTGTTTAGGTAGTCATGTTTTGCATTTGTGCTTTTGTTATCTTGAAAAAGCATGCCATTGATAATTTGTATAAGTGAAATGTTGTTCTTTGACTACAAATGTTTCCCAGAATTGCTTTTTTGGACTCAGCACAAGCAAACTTGCTATGAACATAAAGACGAACTAGTTTACTAGCGCCTTACACTCCTGCATTTTTAAAAAAATTAAAGTTGTGTTGTTTACTAACTCAAATGGTGACCAGAGCTGTGTAGGCCTTAAGAAGATCTGTTGGTAGCAGGAATTGTGTATTGCTAATTTCAGTTTGGGTGTGGATATTGATGGATGTACCATCTTAAAAGTAGGTGCCTCAGAGGGAGGCAGGACTATTGTCATTGGAGAAAGGTACATTGTTAGAATAGCCGGACCTGGATAGGCTGGAGTCTCATCTAGCTGGGACCCATCAGTAAAAGAGGCAAGAAGTAGAAGGTTGAAAGCCTAGCAAGGGCAGTGTTGTCCTTCCTCTGGCTGAGGCTTATCAGCCTGTGGTTACTAATGGCTTTACTGGTGCCTTGCAGTAAACTGCAGGTTTACTCTCTATGGCCTTTAACGTCACTTTTTGTTACCCTTTCTGAATTCTGAACACAGACACCTCTGCTTTCTGCTGCATCCTGTACCATAGATTAAATCATGCTGAGCAAAGAAACACCTCAGCCTGGTGTCTATCACTGCATAAGTATATCCACATTTTCAAATTAATTCTTTCTATATCTGTGACATGTCTGTAAAGCAGACAGCTTATGCTCAAATTAAACATTCCTACTGGAATGAATAATTCATATTAATGGATTTCAAACATCATACTCAAGTAATGCTGGTTTGTTGTTCAGTAGGCCTTTACTGCCATAAAATTTCTTCTCCATCTGTTTTTAATGAAGATGAGACAGGGATCATGCAGTCAAGCATAAAAATGTTCTGTGCTTGGTTTTATTTGGAGGTGAGAAACCCAGGTCTGACTTGAATGTGTCTCTTTCTCCCTGTGAATACTCCCAAGTTCAGCCAACTGTTTTCCTTATCTTTATGGACTTGCTTTCTAAATAAACAAGCAAGGAATCCGTACGTGGCACTGGGTGTTATGGTTTAGTTGATGTGGTGGTGTTCAGTCAAAGGTGGGGGCTTTTTTTCAGCCTTAGTGATGCTATGACTCTGTGATACCCTGTTTTCTAATTTTGAAAAAGCAGCTTTTTCTGGTCTGCTTGCTGTGCCTCTAAAGAATGGATGGATGTGACCTGTAGGAGAAGCAGTGGGTGATGCACACAGGCCCATCTCACATCACATGTACACGGAGCTGGGCTGTGCCCTGCCCACCCCATCTGGCTGCCTGCAGTTCCCTGCACCACAGCTGGGTCATCTCCCATGTACTGGAGCAGGACTGATGCTCACTTTGGGGCTGGGGCTGGTTCCAGCAGGTTGGGTGTTGCTGCAGCTCTGGGAGGAAGTGGAGAGAATGGTCCTGGCTGTCTGGATGAGGCTGTACCCAGCGAGTCCAGGAGAATGAGGCTCCAGAGAATGGCAGCTGGCTTCATCCTGGTTTTAGTAGAGGTGTCTTTGTTGTGGCTGGGAGGACATGCCACTGATGAATTGTGTAACCTCTGCAGCATCTTTTGCAGTTGCTCAGTACAGAAAATATCTTATGTCTTTGTGGTTTATTTTTTAGTATAAAGTGCTCTCTGTTCTCCCGGGATCAGGGATGGGTATTGCTGTATCAACACCATCTACACAGAAAGTAAGTAGCTGGCTATGTCTGTATTTCTGTGTTGGATTTCTTACCTTTCTTTTCCTCCTCTGGATGCACCAGCATAAAGGCTTTTTTATCCCCTTATGCCAGTGGCTGGCTTTTTTTCTTTTTTAAAAAAAATTCACTTGTCTATTATTCAGTATGTTTGTCTTCAGAATTTTAATGCATTAAATATTCAGCTTGTTCTATTGCATCTGAAGTGTTTTACTCAACACTTCAGAAAGACTTTCCCCAGCATCCTACATCAGGAGCCTGCAATCTGCTATGCATTCTGAATTAAAAAGGTGTTGGCTTGAGAGTATCCATGGGTGAGAGGAGGCTTTGAGGTGGGAGGGCCTGACCCTCAGATGAAATTTTTAAGGAAGTGAAAAATAGTAGAAAATACACCACATACGTCAAGCGTTTAATAGAGAGAAGGGTTATTTTGTCTTTTTCAATGCCTTAGTAGTACAATTAATCTGTTCCTAGTAACTTGACAAAAATAAACCTAGAGGAAATTATTTTTCTTTGTGGACTGACGTGATGTGTTTTTTTTCTGTCATTTAGCCTTTGGTGTTTGGTGCCATGGTACACAGAGATGAAGCTTTTGAGACAATTTTCAGCCAATACGTGAAAATAACATCTGCATCATCCAGCAGTGAAAGCTAGTGTCTTATCTTGGAAGAGTTAAAGGAAACTTTCTTATTGTATGACTTGGTAGTGAAAAAAATGAACATCCTCATCTATTTTGCAATAATTTTTCTTGTCTGGTGGTTTATATTCTATCTGTTACATAAACCAAGTGTATTTTATATATGCCTTCATGTTTGTTTTTAAGGTTTTTGTAAAAAAAGACAAAAAAAAACCAAATGAAAACAGTGGAAGTGCTATCATCACTATTAGCCTTGCACATTAAGCACTTTTAATGTTTATTTACTGACATTAAAAGCTGGGAAGATGCTTGGAGACCTGACTATGTAACAGATTGATCCCTTTATTTCCACTGATGTCACTAGGGTTGCATTTCTCCCTTTACCTTAGTTGTTTTTCCCTGAGATGTGAGAAGGACAACTGCAGAAGCCTCCTTCTTCACCTTGGAGTTTTTAGTTGGGTCATTTTTTAAAACTAATGGCAACATCAAGGAAGTATTAGCTTTTTAGTATTTCTGTATGTATAACTGCATTTAAAATAACTCCTCCATGCTAATTTTTGCATTGCAGAAGGATGTTTTACTGGTTCGGTTAACTTTTCCTGCATAGAGATGTTAAAATTACTTGTACTGTGATTTGGAGGAGAAAGTTTGTAACTATATCTTCCTTTCCTCATTAACAAAAGTAAAAGGAAGGAAGGCAGGCAGATACTTTTTATAAAAGAGGGCGCCAAAATGTTGTTCCTAAAATGTTAGGCATCTTATAATTATATTTCTATAGGTACTTGTCCTAGAAGGGCTCAGCTGTTGTACATGTTGCATGTACAAGGTGTTTGTATGTTAATGCATAAAGACTTGAAGGCTTTTTGTGCTGGGGAGGTGGGAATGATTAAACTATACTCTGATGTAATCTCTTTTAATTTGGCTCTTCTCTTGAGGTACCTTGTGATAAAAAATGTCCTATGATATAGCAACTGAAAGCACTAGTTCCTCTCAAAGCATAATTTGAGGAGCGTTGGTGTACTTCTGTCTTCCCACCTTGCAGAATTAAATTTTAATAATAATTAAACCCAACTGCCAGGTAAAACAGGAAGGCTGCACTCCTCTAAACTCTCTCAGGCCTGTCTAGCAGCAAAGCACATATTGATCTTTGTCTTTAATATTAGAAAGCTTTTATACTCTATATAATAGCACCCATCTGAGAGGTTTAGAATTTTATTTGCATTTTCATGAAAGCACAGTAGGAGTTACCCCAAGCCTTCCAGAGTGTCTTTTCCTTTGCTATTGTCTTTTGAGTTGAGTAGTATGTGTGTCTCCAGACATTATGTGAACAGCCCTAAAAAAAAGCAATGGAGATGCAAATTCTTATGTAAAAATGGGACCTAATATAATGGATTTTTTTCTCTGTTTTTTTTTTTAAACAGGAATTTCCTTTCTTTGTAAGGAAAGGGGTAAAATGAAGGAAGGAGAGGGGTAGCAAACACCAAAGGGTGTTTTAACTCTTAGCACAGTTTTAAATTGAAGTATGTCAATAAATGCGGGAGTAATGAAGAAGATGGAGGTCAAACTGTACAAAGCTTATTTTAGTCTGGCCATGAAGAGGTAGGATATGGGAACTTAGTACAAATTTTATGTGAAGAAGTACTCTTGAATACCATAAGATGGTTGAGTATTTGTAAAGTGAAACACTGATGGGGTGTGCCCTGGGTGGGAAATGTAAGCAAGAACCGGGGAGAAACCACTGTAATGGCTAAAATGCAATTTTCAGGTTCTCACTTCAGAGTAGCACTTGAACATGACCTTGAAAAATGGGTGCATTTCTAGTACCACCTTTGGTATGCTGTAACTCAGGGCCTGGAAACTTGGAATATGAGTGAAGCTGGTGGGAAATCCATTTTGCCACCATTTAAAGTGGATGTATGTTGACAGTTTATGGTTTCATAACTTTACACATTCAGGTTATATGTTTAACTAAAAATTCTTGATGTTAAATCTTTCTCATCAAAACTACTTTAAAACCAGTTAATATCTTTTTTTGTATTTGCTACATACTATAATTTGGCTTTTCTTTCTAGAATCTTCCTTGAATAGCAAGTGTGACTAAGAAATAGGCATTAAAATGGCTTAATGTTATATAAATCTTAATCAGATTCATTCATTTTGTCTTAAGAAAAAAATCCCTTGGGTGTGTTTTAAGGTTATCCTTTTTTTTTTTGAAGAAACAGAAAACTATATTTTTTACAGAGAGCATGCTCTTTTTCTTATTTTTGTATCATTTTTCAAGTGTAATTTATACCTTCACTCTGATCATAACAGCAGTTTCAGTAGGAAATCAGTTGACTTGCACTTATTACCTCCTCCCCCTCCCACCCTTCACTGGTTGACCCTCGTGTACAGGGTTGTCCGAGATTCTGGTTCCTGGAGGAGCTATAGGATCTACACTGATGGTGCCAGGACAATTAACCATACCTAGGCTTCAGAGAGGGAGAAAAGATACCTTTTCCCAGACTGAAATGCCTCATGTGTACAATATACTCTTAAAATCTGTTTTCTGAACAAAGAAATTAGAAATGTCTTGTAAAATCTAATGTGCTGACGTTTGAAATGAATCTACACTTTACCAGTGTGAACTTAAAAGTCAGCGATCCTTAAAGCAGCAAACCTAGTGCAAACTGCAATGCAACATTGGTTCTAATGTAGAGAAAACAGACTGGATTTCTTTCTTTTGTTTTTTAATAGAGTTGTAATATAATTGACAGACATCTGTGTACATATTTTCCAAATTTCACTTTACATTGGGTTATCCGGTTTCCCTGCCGCACAGCTGCTCCCGTGGTGTCCCTGACTTCAGAGACTGAAGGTAAAACCCTTGTGTGTTTACTCGTGCTTTTCTCCTGCTGCACCCTCTCAGGTCTGGAGGGCAGGAGGGGATGGGCAGTGAGTGAATGTATACTTGACTTGTGTAATTACACTGAAGCTCTCACCTGAAATTCCAAACTTCCTGCTTAGTTTTGCAGTACAGCCTGGTGCACTTCAGAAACAGGCTGGGTCGGAACACTTAATGTAAAGTGCTTCTAAATAGCTGAAAGTGGTGTTCTTGTCATTCTGTCTGTCTGATTGCTGTTTATATTTGCAGTTCTGTCTGTGGATGTCTGGATCATTCACGCGTAATTGGATTTAACTTCTTTAGAAGTTCATTGGTTAGTTTGAGTCCCTTTTGAAGACAGTAAAAAAAGGGAGATGAAAACTGACTAATCTTTATCACTGACCATTTAAATTCAAAAGCGAAACAAGCTGAAATATGAAATCATGCCTTTCTGTGCACTGTAGCTTTTGTGAGGCAAGATTGAATGAAACAAGCTATTTCTTAGTAGCAACATCATACAGGATGCCAGCAGCAAAACTCTACCCTCATTCTGCAGACAAAGAGAAAAGGAATTTTACCCGACTATGAAGAAATGAAAGGATGTACCTGTTTTTTGGCTACTGAAACCTGTTTGAAAACATTGGTAGTTTTTATTGAACTCTGTACATTTTGGCAGATGCTTAATTTCTACTAATCATTGAAATATAATGGATGTTAAAATTTTTATGTCTGAAGTTTGAGTCTATATTTTGAAATTGTAAATAATTCATTATCCGTGTAACTTTTGTTTGACAGAAGACTTATACTGTATGAATAATTGAAATAATGAAATTATTTGCCCTGTACGTTTTTTAAGAAAATCTTGTTTGTTTAAAAAGTCTTGTATAAATTATAATTTTTATTTAAATAAACCTAAAAATGCTTTGTGCTAATGCTTCTTGGAAACTTCAGTTATTTATCTATCAAAACTACACTACAAATTTCTTGGAATGAAGTGAGTTAGTGCTTTCTGGCAGATTCACAGTCACAGGTCCATCTCTGGGGGGAGGCAGGTGGGTGTTGCTACTTTCAAAGCCCAAGAAACTTGAATTTTATTTTAATTCTATTACTTTATTGGAGAGTGTGTGTGTGGTTTTGGTTAGGTCTTTTCTGTGAGTACATCAGTCACTTTGTAGTTATATAGTTAATGTAATGGATGAAAAAGCAAGCAATGATTTCTAAGATGCCACTGCAGGTGGCCATGGATGCCACAAGACTGTTGGGAGGAGTGCAGACTCCTAGCAGCCAGAGCTCCACACCACTGTGCTGCAGGTAGGCACTGGAGGTAGGGATAAATTGTTTTCCATTCCAAGGGTGTGTGGGAGCTGCGCTCAGCAACAGCGTTCCCTAATCAGGAACAGCTGTTCTGCAGCCCTTGTGTCACCTCAGCTCTCTGGTCACACCAGATATGCCTGTGTGTCACCTGTACCCCTGCTGGGGGTGCATGGCCCCTCATCCTTGCTGTGTTCCAGGGAAGCTGCCCCACTGCCCTGTGCTCACTTCTGCAGCATTCTCAGGCGTTTGTCTGCCCTTAGGAATGTCATCCCTGCCTGGTCATCTAATCCAGACCTGTTTGTCTCTACAGTGCTCCTTTCTGTGTTTGGCTTGGCTGAAATGGATCAGTCTGGAACAGATCCTCCACATGGGAATGCGTGCTGCTCTCCTTATTTCAATATTTAGTTTTCTCCTGGTGGCAGCAGTGCAGCTGGTGATTTAATGGTGTTTTACACTGGTATTTTAAGTGTTCTGACAATAATTAACTTGTTCAGAAAATACTTAACTTCCCTCTTGTACTGCTGTAATGTGGTTTTTTGTTAAATTTTTGTACAAGATGAGTTGCACCTTCAGGAGGTGCACAGAGGTTGGATTCAGTCCCACCTGCTTGAAGCCTTGTGGAAGGAAAATGTGGAGCCTGGAAGTCTGGTTTTGGCTATAGACTCCATGGTATATGTGGGGCAACATGGTCTTCCTGAAAATGGTGCTTGCTGTGTCAAGGTCACTTCAGTAGCCCGGGAAAAACATAAAATTGTGTTGGAACAAGCTGTTGGAACATGCTCTCCCTGTAACTCCAATTCCTACTGCAGAAAGGAGGCATTCCAGCTGCAGTGTCACCCACACACAGTGGCTTAGTGCACATGACCAAGGCATGGCCTTGTGCAGTCCTGGATTAATGGTAAAGGGTAGTTACAGCGTTCAGCTTGGAGAAGCTGAGGGGTTTCTTGCTGTTAATTTTAAGTAATTTGCAAGACTGAGTTCTACTGAATCCCTGGATTCACTAAATTGCTCTCCTTAGTTTTAGGTTAGGCTAAATATTTTGTACATTAATTATTGGCTCACCTTAGACTTCTGAATATTTGTACGTCAAAAGTAAGAAATCCTGAAGGTGTGAGAAGTTAATTTTTTGTCTTGGAGAGATTGGGATATTGCAAAGGGATCAGTCCCTTGCAGCAACAGTGTCGTCACTGGGCTGTGGATGCTCCAGAAGTCAGGTGAGTGTAATGTAGTACCTGAAGGATGTAGTTATGAACATGTCTTGAATACTA
Organism: Anthoscopus minutus; assembly: GCA_013399455.1. Lineage (NCBI taxonomy): Eukaryota > Metazoa > Chordata > Aves > Passeriformes > Paridae > Anthoscopus > Anthoscopus minutus. Next base: position 31,708 of record VWYI01033991.1, read on the forward strand.
GATTTGGCCTGAACTGATGCTTTATTTGGTCAGGTTGGCTTTGACTGGGAAGTAGAGAGATGAGGGGTAGATAAATACCTTTTTCTGTTTTTAAATAGCTGGCATTCTATACCCTGAAAGCTGCACAGCCTAGTTGAGATGTGCATTAGGCAGTTTCTGGTTTTGTATTCTCTGTAGAAGTTCCTTCCATCTTTGCCAAACTCTGTGACATATAGTTGCATATGGATAATGATTCCTTCAGCTTTTCTTTCTCACTATGCTTTCCTATCAAATACCAAATATTGATAAAAGTTGCTCTTTTTTTAATTTCTAAATTTCCCAAATTTTTCCTTTGCTGTCTCTAACAGTTTTGAATTGAGAACTTTTCCACTGGTTCCTCTGATCTTTGTTTTTCTTCTTCAGCACTGTTCCAGTTTTCTTCCTCTCACAAAAACCACACTGTAATTTCAGTCCTGATTATTTAGACTACTGATGGACTGTCCTGATGAACATGTCACAAGTTCACTAAAGCTGCCTTCACCTCTTATATCTTCCAATCTGTTTAAATTGGAGCTAAATTGCAATATCTCCTGGTTTGGATTGCTCAGTGACTTCCATTTTCTCAAGCTAATTTGTCATGTCTTTGTGCATGGTCATTACATGGCTGGGAAAGAAGATGCTTCTTGAACCTGTTGAGTGAGCTCTTTAAAGTGAACGATCTCTTCTTGACAATGGCAGTTTTACTGGTGCAAACCTTTGTTGAGCAAAATAAGTATCTGCAGAGGAGTGAATGTAGATGTAAATGATTTTGTCTGCTGCAAAATGGTGTTTGGGAAGGAATGTTTGAGCCTAAGCTATTTGCTGAGGCATCTTCATGCCAGTCTCTTGAGCACAGGGCATGAGGTTTTAACCTGTCATGGCTAAGTCAGCAAGAACTTCTGAAAGGCCTCTCCCTGGGTTGTTTATGTCAGATAAGTATTTGGGAAGTACTCCTAGTCTAAAGTCTGTAAACAAAGCAACTGTATTCAGTGTTGGTTTTGCTTTGTGAAAAAGTGTTGCCCCTGACAGAAATGTCGTTGGCCAGTCAAAAAACAGCCACACAACAGAAATAAGACTCATGAGTTGATTCTAAACCTAACAATCCTTTAAAGTATCATGCAGGTTATATATTTGTAGAAATGGGATCTATACAAGAAATAAAAGGGAAAAAAGGGAAAAAATATTGAATCTTCTAGATATTATTTGGGAAAAATCTGTTGATGGTTCCTGGAGTGTGAGATAACGGCAACCTCCATTAGACATTTTCTGTGAAGTGTGTATACATATACATACCTTTCTTTACTCTCATAGTGTAGAGATCTTTCAAAAACTGGGAACAGCATCTAGCAAAAGCCACGTAGTTAACACTTGAGGTTCCACCAGCCATGCAGGCCCTGCCCAGTCAAAGCCCCTGCACACAGTAGATGGAGACAAAGTCCCAGTGGTACATGTTAGAAGTTTGTTAGGGAAGACAGTTTGGATCAATTCTGCTTCAAGTACAGACAGACCCATCTGTGAAGTTGTCTTTGCTCAGGGGCCGGGTTGCACATAGTAGATAATGCAGAAGTATAAAACAACACAATGTGTACCTCAGGAAGGCTTAATTGTTGGGTGAAAAAATCTTTTTTCCCAAACCAGCTGGGGGAGGGGCAGCTTGAATCTGTTTCTTTTTTTTCCTGGAGAGACCCCATTTGGAGGTTTCCTCTCAAATTTGTCCTAAACCAGGACAAATTTCGGGAAAAAATATTTTCCTTGAAGGNGAGGCCCAGGCCCCGGTGGGCCACAGGCGTGAGCTCCTGGGGTGTTCTGGGTTTCCAGTCCAGAGCAGGTTTGAACAGATCCAAGGAAAAAGAAAAAAAAAACCACAGTCCCGGAAACTTCCCTCCCCAGCTAGCTAAAAACTAACTAAAGGCAAAGGAGAGCTCTGTCCCACTGTCTGTCCGTGCTGCAGACAACACAGTCCGGAGAGAGCTGTGGGGGAGTGAGAGCTGTTCCTGCAAACAAACTGCAGCTTCTTCTTTCTCCTCTTCACTCTCAGAACCAGTCTTAAAGGTGCAGAACTTAATATGTAACATAAACATTACACACAATTAGAGATACAGGCATCATAAAGTCACCCCAGAACAGCTTTCCTGTATTTCAGATGTGTTTTTCTTGCAATATCCTGCGTTTTGGGTTTTTGCAGGATGTTACTGGTGTTGGTTAGTAGATACGCTCTAGAAAGTTTCCAAAGCCACACAGGATGTCATCATTACTCCCAGCACGCACCTGGCAGGGGAGATGTTTTAGAAAGCCCCCTTCCTGCTCATAGGGGGAGCTTCACATTGCTCTCATGGTGTGTTGACCCCTGTGACTTACCAAAATAAGCAACCTTGACTGCACAGCTCATGGTGCAGCAGTGGTGGCAGCTGTGCTCAAATCCTTTTGCAAGATGAGTGGCTCTGGGTACTTTCCAAGGAAAGCAAAGCACAGCTAAGCCCTGAACTTTACCTATGTGATACAGGACCAAAATGATGAAGATAGGTGGGGTATGAGAGAGAGGCAGCTTTGAGTCCAAAACTGAACTTGTAATGGCTGTGGGTATCCCTCACACCATCTGTGGCTGAGCAGGGTTCAGGAGGGCTTTTGGAAAAAAGGGAGATGCTGTCTTCAAAGCTGTATAAATATGTTGAGACTCTTCATTTAAATATGTCAAAAAGTGTATAAAGAATGTTTATATGAAAAATGTAGATTTACTGTATTGCTCTAATAGAGCCATTTTCAAATATTACCACTGTGCTCATCATGCAAGGTCACTGTGTGGCAAATAGCAGTTGTATTTGGTGACTTCTCGGGAAAATAAACACAAAACCATCTAAACCTCAGCAAACATCTTGAACTTGCTGCTCTACTAACTCTTGCTTAAGACTTAGTTCTACTGTTTGAGTAATTTTACTGTTTTGTATTCCTGACAATGTGGACAACTTAGTGAAGACCTACTGTGCCTCTCCTGACTTGGAGGTGACAGGAGCCTGTCAACACCTGCTTTTACAGGTGTGCAGGCTCTATGTCGAATGGGGTAAACACCTTGAAAAACCTGAGCTCTGGTCTCTGCTCAAGCAAACATTTTTAGGTTGCTGTGGTTTCATGCCAAACTAAGAGCTCCCAACTTAATGCTTCCTATTTTATGCCAATGCTGAGGCTCACCAAACTTTCCTGATATGATAGGAGCCCAGTAGAGGTTGTGAGAGCAGTGAGAAGAGCAGTGCATTATCCACCTTTCCAGAAAGCACTGGAAGCTGTTACAGGCTGGCTTGGCTTCCCCTGGATCTGCAGCCCATGTACGGTTTTGGTGGCCATAAGGGATCTGACATACAATTACCACTGTGTTGCCCTTTTCAGGTTTGCAATGTCCATCAGATTTCAGAGGTAACTTTTGAATATAACTTGGATAAACATTAAAGGCTGATCCTGAGCATATAGTATTAAAGAGTAATGCAAAGAACTGAGCTAAAGTGTCTGTGTGTGCAAGTTAACTTTGCACAAAACCAGACTCTGCAAATATTTAAAGAGTTGGAATGCTGTTGTTAGAAGTATGTGTAATCTGCTAAGTCCACTTCGTTCAAGCACCAACTTTTGCCCAGCTCCTTCCCTCGAAACTTCAGCCAGACCTGGCTAGAAAAAAAAAAAAAGAAGAGGTGGCTGTTGCTCATCAAATTTTTGGGACCTTTGCAGTAAGAGCAGGGATGGTTAGAGAGGAGGCTTTTTATTGTGGACTTTTTGTTTGAGCATGTTGTGCTGTTGTGCTGTGCTGAGTTAGACTCATCCCTCTTGGAAGCAGGAGCAAAGCGGGGCTGTTTCACAGCCTCCATGCAGAAGAAGCAGAAGGCATGTTATCTGATGTGTGGCATGTTTTCGTCCTAAAAACCATGAATAAGGATCTTGGATAATGTTAAAATTATATTTTAAAAGGTTTTGATTTAATTTGCATTTTTGGACCATGTTACTCTTTAGTTTTACCTTGTTTTCTTCGTGCGCCTGTGGACATGGAGCTGTGTGCACTGACAAAATGGGCCAACAACTTAACCTCTCTGGGCACAGCAGGTATGTCCATTTGAAGGTTGGTGAAGCTTAGCCCTCTCATTTCCAGGCCCTTAGCCCCACGCAGCTGTCATGCTCCTGCAGCTTTCCCACTTCAGCCCCCAAAGGTGCCTCCAGACACATCATGCTCCCACAGGGGCCAAGGGCCACTGTTTGGCTTGGTAGGTGGCACTGCTGAGGTGGTATAAAATGCAGGTAGATACAGGATTGGGTTGTTACTCCATGTACAACAAGTGCTGGTGTCCTGTATCTTTGCAAAAATCTCATCTTTAAATTGTAAGATGTACTGTGTTGGGGTTGTAGCAGCAGCAGCAGCTGCTGGGATAAAGCTCAGTCTTCCCAAAGTCAGATCTCAGTCAACAAATGCCTAAGTGTAAACTCTTTGCAGGTATATACAGTTTCTAACACTTGCTATATTTAATAAGATCGGAGCAACTCAGATGGGGGATGTCCTGCTCCTGTTGTACCCCATATCCTCAACCTGCAAAGAATACTATTTTGCACTTAAACCACCCCAGATTTGTGTCCTTGCACTGGTGCCAGAGATCCCAGCATTTGCTGTCTTTATCTCTGTGTTTATGATTTTGTTCCCTTGCTTTATGAGAGCATGAGCTGCCCGAGCTGCAGAGCCCGCCAGCACCAGACCAGGGTGGTAAATGGTGGGCTGGCTTGTCTCTCAGTGCTGCTGAGGTTGAGGGGTTCCTGTGACAGCTCTGGGAGCCTGATCTGTAAGCCCCACATGGAAAGACATCACACTAAATCCTTTGTAAGCTAGTTATGTTATTCTATGGCTGAGTTACTTTATAGCACTGTATTTTTAGTCCTCTTCGCTGCTAACGTTTTTGCTGGGGAATACATTATCAAAATATGGGTGCCAGGTTTCAGTTACTTCTAAATTTTTGTTCTTGTTTTTAGGAGTTACAGTGTTGGATTTCTTTGTAACTGTCAAGAAATCCCTAATCAGAGACACTTTTCCCCTGCTTTCAGGGGTGTTATTTCTGTGACTGCATCAGGTTGCTCAGGGGTGGATGAATCAATGAACAAAGACCTGAGCACCTGACAGGTGAAGACTCACTGTGACAGGGGGGAAAGTGGTGACGAGCTTGCTCAGACTTCTGATTTCTGGTAAAGCTATGTCTCCAAGAGGTATTAAATCCCAAATATCAGTGCTTTAAAGCTCCTTTAGAGTACTTTAAAGTACTCAGCCCTGCTGTTGTCCCACTGGACAGAGCTGCTGAAAACTTCCGGCCTGAAGGACCCTCACAGTGACCACGAGCTTGCTGGCCCTTCCAAGCCCAGTCTGTGCTGCTCTGCTGGCCTCAGCAGCTGGTTGGAAGTGCCTGCCCTGAGCTCATGGCTCCCACACAGCTGCAGGGGGAGGTGGAACAGAGCAGCTGCCATACCCCTGCACAGCAGGCTGTCGGAGAGAGGCACTGCCCCACTGCAGCTCCCAGATGAGTACAAGTCCTTGCTTTGTTCTTTTGGTCAGGAGGGTCATCACTGCCTGTGCTTGAGCCTGTCCCAATTGGGAGAAGGGACAGAAATGCTTTGTGCCTCTGGCTGGGGCCAGGTTGGGGTGGTGCCATCCCCAAGGCACTGACTGGGGGACAGATGTGGAAAGGAATCCTGCTACCCTGTCCTGCATTTACAGCCAGAAAAGTTTCAGGCAAAACAATTCTTATCAAAATAATTCCTTTTAGACTGTTAAGATCATTCCCACCCATTGTCCCACAATGTATGGTGTCCATTACGTTTTAATCAGCCAGCTATGTGTGGAAAGGACTGTACTGCTTGCACTGTGCTGTGTGTCAAGATCTTGAAAGCAGCCATGGTGAAGAGAGGAGGGTCTCATGAGGAGGGTCTCATGACCATCATGAGGAGGGTCTCCCCTGTCCCTTGTCTTTTATCCTCTTCTGTCTGGTTTCATACTGGTTTGTATAGTTCCTGAAGTGAAGGAGCTACCTAGGCTCTCTTTCTGGAGCCTTAGCCTGAAGATCAGAAATAGCGCTGTCAGAGCCAGGGGGGCTGTGCTATGCCAAGCCAGTCTGGGCTCAGAGGACCCTTGGTCCCCATTTCCTCTTGCCGTTGATTTGGTTGAGGTAATTTAAATGCCCTTTACCTTTGTTAGATTTTTGCTGAAATACAGCTGCTGAATGAGGTTTTAAACCAAGTTAAAGGGAAGCCTCTGTGGGAAATTAGGTTGAAGTGCACTTATCAGATGTTGGTTTTGATGCTCTCTTTAGGAAAAGCAACATTTTGGTCTGTCTGATTTTATATGTTTTTAATAAGCACAGGCACTATTGTCTGCTGTAGTGGGTAACATGTAATAGCCTGCTGAGCTGTGGGGGTCACATGCTCTGGGCATAGAATGGGGAAGAGCTGCTCATCCCCATGGGGTACAAGGATTGCATTGTGCTGAACCTGGAAGTCTCCATCACCCACAATACTTCTCACCTGGGCACCTCTGAGACCTGGGGTGGGTTTTTTTAACAATGTGTTTTCCTGTGAGCTGTCTCCCGGTCAGCCCTGCCACGTTCAGCTCATAATTGAAGGCAGCCTGCTCCTCTCTGAGCCCTGGGCTGGTTCCATCTGCTAGTATTTAAAAAAGGAGGGAAGGACCTTGGAGTAAGTGCACTGCTGTAGATCTCATTGGCACTTTCTACTTACTCATCAGCAACGAGGTGAAAATAGCATCTAGCTATAGATCAGTGTGCAGGTCTTGGAAAAGGTCCCTGTGCCTAGCGATTGCAGTGGCATTGAGGTGCAAGTTTTTGGTTTGCACCTAAGTCCTTTATAAGAAGAAAACTGCATGTCCCAAGAGAAGAAGCAATGTGTAATTGCTATAATACTGTAATGCTTTTGTACCAAGGTGGAGGCTAAAGACTGAAGTAAACTGCTATCCCACACCTCCCAACACAGCAGTCTGGCAGCTGTAGGGGAGGGATGGAGAGGCCCTAGCTCCAGCAGGATGTGTGCTGATTCCTTAGGTTCCAACAAGGAAAACAGGTAGAAAATTGTTGGAGCCAGAGGCACAGAAAATAACCCCTTATCTGTGCTGACAGGCTCTGACACCCAGGAAAACACAGAGTTTAGCTTAAAACCATGGAGAAAGCTTTTAGAGTTAAGCAGAGAAACTAACAGTGTGAATGTGTGAGTTAGAATTGTATTGAATCACTGGGTGAAAAAGTTAAAGTTTGAAGTTTTATTTATATTAGTATGTGAGACACAAGATGGAAGATCTAGGGCATTATCTTCTTGTTCTTCTAGGGGTTTTTGGGTAATCTGAAGTGATTGGATAGTGCAGACCTCATGCCAGTTCCCAAGTGTCAGGTCATTGGGTCATTAAGAAAAGTAAGTTACTTGGCATTTGATTATTGGGTAAATAGACACATAAAAGATGTGGGAGACATTCCTTTGGGTGCCATTTTGTACCCTGTTAACCTAGTGTATATAGCTCCTCACTGTCTGTAAATATGTAATATAGATAAAGAAGAATAAACAGCGAAGTCTGGACTCAGAAATAGTCTCTTGGCTCTCTACCCCTGATCCTGGATGAAAAGAACTTGCTCACGCTCCTACAAACTGAGATACCTTTTTAAAAACGAGAGGGCTCTTGACAAGTAGAACCTCCTCAACAAGGGAGCCTTTTTTATAGAAAATAACTTGAAAAAGGTTTTTGCCCTCAAGAGTGCAATATCTGTGGTCTTTAACAGGTATCTTGATCAGCCCAAGGGCTGGCCAGCGTGGCTGGGGGTAGCTACCTACTGCTTCCCCAGCCACCCTCCACCCACAGCTCCGTCCTGGCTCTGAACCCCACTGGCACTGCCTTGTGCTCTGGCTGTTAGGATGAGGTTCCTGAGTTGTGTGACACTGACACACGAAGGGGCAGCCCCTCCTGAGATTTATAGGGCTGGAAGGAGCTGTGCACTGCAAAACCCTGTCCTCTAAGGCTGCTAAATGAGGTCTGCATGCAGGCAGGTATATTGCCTGTACTTGCTCTCTATATTGCCTATTTACTGAAGTCAGACATTTTGGGGAGGAGGAGCAAAACAAGGTAAATATCTCACCAAGCAGAAACTGGCCTCTGGCTTCCCTTCTGCATCCCAGTCCTGCTGCCATGTGCTGGGGAAGGGTTCACAGAACATCCCAGCACTCCAGCCTCAGCTGCAAATGGGTTGGTTTTCACAGAAGGAGTTTTTATTGAGACTTTGTCAAACATATATGCAGATCTGATTCAATATTAAAAAAATACAGTAACAATTTCATTTTACCTCTGACTCAATTTGCTTTTTCCTGAGACACACCAAGTCTCCAGAAAACAGGCAAAGATTGGAAAGAGACAACAGACAATGTCTTTATAGATCTAAAAATTTTTGGCCAAGCAGTAGCAAACATTAAAAAAAAAAGCATATCTTGTCTTTAATATAATTAGCTGTGGCTGTCTGTATCTAAGGGACAACTAAAATAACCATGTTAGAATGTGCTGCATACTGTGACAAGTAATTTTAGGAGTCTTTGAATGTTTAGCAATGGAAGGAGGAGGTAGAAGCAGAAAAGGTTATTATTAAAAAAATCCCTGAAGGCTGAGGCACAGCAAGACACTAGTCTTTTTGCAGACCTCAGTTATTTGCTTTCCAGGTACAACATTGTCTTTTTGCAACTGGAATGCATTTTTTTACCCTAACACATACTTTAATCCTTCCTGATGGACTAATTCCTACTTTCTTCCCTAATCATGCCTTCTAAATTTTGCATCAATAAATGAGAAATGTAGATTTGGAGATATTCAGTGCTGTTATGAGAATATTTTCTTCCTGGTTCTTTCAGGTCTGTTATCTGGTTCAAAGTCAGAGAAAAAAATCAAACTTTTATTGAAAACATGTAAAAAAACCACAATCCCTTTTAAGACATCAAATTCTCTTGATAGTAGTCCCACTGAGCACTACTTTGTTGCTATGGTGATTACTAGTCCATTTAAGCCACATTAAAATGGTAATGATGAACAAGAAAACAAAATTCATAACAATGTCATTAGCATAGCTATTTTTGTCTGTTCCATGAGATTAGGAAATTACCAAAGTCTGGGGAATAGTAGTCAGATTTATTTTCAATTTTTATGGGATGCTAATGATATAATGGCAAAGAGATCTGATACAAGCTGCTATCAAAGACATCAGCTCAGAGCTCTGAGATGATAAAGCAATGGGGCCTTTGTGATGCACTATGGCAGGATAAACCAGCCTGAACTAATGAAAATACCTTTGGGGGAATCTGGAACCACTGGTGGCACATCAGACTTTTGCTCTGTGAGGAATCTGGTCCTGCTGAGGAGATACCAAGGAAGGAAATGCAATGTTAACTCAGTTGCAGAACTTTTTGGGACCTCAAGTCCTGAGACACCAGTAAGCAGAATGGTGGGATATGATAAGCAACCACCCTGAGCATTTCAGTGGAAATGCAGTGAGGTAGGCCAATAATTATGAACATGAAGTTCAAATATACTGGACCACAAGCCATTAAATTTCCTTTCAGGAAATAAAATTTCCTTTCAGGAAAGGGAATAAAATCTTGCTATTTCAATGAGGATCCATTGGGCAAGCTTGGGTGCATTTCTGTGCACTTGGCATCCCATTCACTTTTACTGTTTTCAATGCCTTTTGGAATTTTCCCTTTTTTTTCTCTTAGCAATTAGTTTCTTCAAATTCTTCTCCTGTCAATGATTTACATTTCTTCCCAGATTTCAAAGTGCAATAAATTTGCAAAATTTGGGTCGTTTTTGCTGCACCTTTTTCATCTGGGTCCATTTTAATGTTGTCATACCAGCCTCAGATTTCTGGAGTTTTGCAATTACATTTTCATTCATCATATCTCCTTTCCCTGCCATTTGTCAGACTTTGTTCTCTGATTTCAAGATTTCATTCCTGTTGGAGAAGATAAAATAGAGAAACCTTATAAATATGATTGTTTAGCAAAAGATTCTGAAAACATGAAACCGATAATCGAAATAGAAATGAAAGCTAGCTTTGAGATTTAGGATACTGAGGCAGTTAGTATATAACCCAGGAACAATAGCCTAGCCAGCTGGAGGAGTATCCTCTTGATTGAACAATACCCTTCTGCTGACAGAGAATCCAAAGGTCAAATTAGAGATGAAAGTCAGTTTTGAGATATAAGTTACAGATGTTGATGGCAAAAGGCTGACCAGACGAGGAAGAATCTGAGGAATGTGAATACAGTATGATAATAGAATCACTACTATAGGCTATATGTAAAAGCCTTGGGATTTCGTGTCATATGTTGGTTGCTTAGTTTAAACTAGAATATTCATAATAGAAAGAGATAAAATGTATTGTAATAAGACCCTCGCTCTCTTAATTTCCTGCCTCTTAATTCTTCCTCTCTTAATTCTGCTCTCTCTTGCTGGCCCTCTTTGGCCTTTTCAAATCTCTCTCTTCTCCCACCTATCACCCCCTATACCCCTACCTCGTGGTCTGTCTCCCTGCTTCTCTCTCTATCTCAGAGCAAGTTTAAGCTGTAGCAGGCACCATAAATGGAGCTCCTCTATCCCCTGAAAGGACTCCTTTCAGGAAAGGGAATGAAAACTTGAGATTTCATTGATGATTAATTGGGCAAACTTTGGTCCACATCTCTGAACTTCTTGTCAGCCTATTCACAGTTATGGTTTTCAATCTTTTTCACAAGTTTCTGGGTTATATCCTCTTAGCATTTAATTTCTTGATTGTTTTTCATGTCTTTTACATTTCTTCCCTTTTGTCAGTGTTTAAATTTCGATAAATTTGCAAAATTTGGGTCCTTTCCACAGAACCTTTTTCATCTGGATCCATATTAATGTTGTCACAGCAGCCCCAAATTTTCTGGAGTTTTGCAATTATATTTTAATTCATCATATCTCATTTCCCTGGTACTTGTCAGACTTTGTTCTTTGATTTCAAGATTTCATTCCCTTTCTTGAAAGGAAATTCTTCCTTTCAGGAAAGGGAATGAAATCTTGCTATTTCAATGAGGATCCATTGGGTAAGCCTGGGTGCATTTCCGTGCACTTCTTGGCATCCCATTCACTTTTAAGATTATTCAATCCTTTTCACAAGTTTCACAGTTTTATCCACTTAGCATTTAATTTCTCAACTTCCTTTCCTTTCAATTTATTGACATTCATTCCCTGATTTCAGAGTTGAAATTGGATAAAGTTTGAAAACTTTGGTCCTCTTCATGGCACCTTTTAATCGAGGTCCATTTCAATTTTCAGTCTAGCCCCCAATTTTCTGGAATTTTTCAATTACATTTTAATTGATCATATTTCCTTTCCCTTGCATTTGTCAGACTTTGTTCTCTGATTTGAAGATTTCAGAAATGAAATGTTAGGAGGAAAAATCCAGAAATTTGTGCATAGGATTGAAATCCATAAAAGTGCATGGGATGGCAAGAAGTGCACGGAAATGGAGCGAAGCTTGTCCAATTAATGCTCATTGAAACAGCAAGATTTCATTCCCTTTCCTGAAAGGAAATTCCAGCAAATCTGGGGCTAGAGTGAAAAATTATCATGAAACCAGATGAAAAAGGTGTAGTGAAGAGGACCCAAATTTTGCAAATTTAACCCAATTTCAACTGTGAAATCAGAGACGTCAATAAATAGAAATGAAAAGTATTTGAGAAATGAAATGTTAGGAGGAAAAAATCCAGAAATTTGTGTGTATGATTCATTCTATAGCCTAATTTTCTTGAATTTTTCAATTCTATTTTATTTCATCATATCTCCTTTGCTTAGCATTTGCCAAACTTTCTTCTCTGATTTCAAGATTTCATCCCCTTTCCTGAAAGGTAACTCTTCCTGGAGGGAAGGGAAGAATTCCCTTCCGGAAGAATTTCCTTTCAGGACAGGGGATGAAATCTTGCCATTTCAATGAGGATTAATTGGGCAAGCTTGGCTGCATTTCCATGCACTCCTCGGTATCCTGTTCACTTTTATAATTTTCAATCCTTTTCACAAGCTTCTGGGTTTTTTCCTATTAGCAGAAAATTTCTCAACTTCTTTTCTATTTATTGACATTTCTTCACTGTGTTCAGAGTTGAAATTGGACTAAATTTGCAAAATTTGGTTCCTTTCCACAGCACCTTTTTCATGCGGGTCTATTTCTCTACTTCTTTTGATTTGTATTTTTTAGCATTCTTTCCCTGATTTCAGAGTCGGAATTGGATTAAATTTGCAAAATTTAAGTGCTTTCCACAGCACCTTTTTCATCTGATTTTTTTTAATTTTCCACTCTAGACCCAAATTTTCTGCAATTTTTCAATTACATTTTAATTGATCCTATCTCCTTTCCCTATCATTTGTCCGACTTTGTTCTCTGATTTGATGATTTCATTACCTTTCCTGAAAGGAAGAATTTCCTTTCAAGAAAGGGAATGTAATCTTGTGATTTCAATGAGCATTAATAGTGCAAGCTTTGCTCCATTTCTGTGCACTTCTTGCTATCCCATTCACTTTTATAATTTTCAATCCTTTTCAGAAGTTTCTGGATTTTTTCCTCTTAGCATGAAATTTCTCAACTTCTTTTCCTTTCTATTTATTGACCTTCCCCACCTGATTTCAGAGTAGAAATCGGATTAAGTTAGCAAAATTTGTGTCCTTTCCATAGCACCTTTTTCATCTCTGTCCATGTTAATTTTTCACTCTAGACCCAAATTTTTTGGGATTTTTCAATTATATTTTTTTTCATTGTATCTCCTTTCCCTAGCATTTGTCAGACTTTGTTCTGTGATTTGAACATTTCATCTTGCGATTTCATTGAGGAGTAATTTGGCAAATTTCAGTCCACATCCCTGTACTTCTTGTCATCCCATTCACTTTTATTGTTTTCAACGGCTTTTGTAATTTTCCCCTTTTTTTCTCCTAGCCATTATTTTCTTAAAATTCTTCTCCTTTCAAATGATTTAAATTTCTTCCTTGGTTTTAGTATTAAATTTTTTAATTTTGGAAAGTTTCGCTCCTTTGTATTGCTCCTTGTGTCATCTGGGCCCATTTGTTTGTAGTCACTGCAGTCCCAAATTTTCTGGGTTTTCAATTGCATTTTAATTCATCATATCTCCTTTCCCTAGCATGTGTTCTACTTTGTTCTCTGATTTCATGTTTTCATTATCTTTTTTTAATGGGAATGAAGTCTCCAGAGGGCTAAGGGAGATCTCAGCTTTCCTGTGTGCTCTGAATGGGAACGGACAGCAAGAAAACCCAGCACTCAGCAGAGCAAACCTTTCTGCTTGTCAGGACACAGGCTGTATCTAGCAGAGTCTGAATGAATTAAAGGCATCACACATGCTTTGAAGCCTTTGAAGTGCCAGGTGAGCTTTTTTTGGCCAGTGGCTATGGAGGGTACATGGAGGATGACCCACTCCCCGGGCTCTTGGGCAGAGGCAGGCGAGGAAGCAGCACTGATGGGTGTGTCCAGGCACGCCTGCACTTCCTTTAGTGTTTTGGAGATTGTTTCAAATTATGATTCACTGATGAGTATTTAACCCTTCAGTGAATAAAGTAAATGTGTTTCTTATCTGTAAGTATCAACGCTCAGGGTGGTTTTAGTTTTTGGTTCTGGCCAGAGTTGTGGTGCCCTCCAGCACAAGAAAGGATGACTTTGCACAGCTGACATGTCTTGTGTGAAGACAAAGGACACTGGATGCCATACCAGAGAGGCACAGTTGACACAGGCAGGTGACAGACATCACCCCTTGGCCAGCAGCAAGGTCTTTTCCAGGGATGGGGGACACTCTGTAGTGCCACCCCCCCTGCAAACTGGGTCCATTAAGTATTTGTTCTTGCTAAGGTTATACATCAAGGATATGACTCCAAAATCTCATGCTTAATGAAATGTGCTCAAAACATATTTTAGTGACTGAAAATCTTAAAAATATTGACCAGCTGCTGGGAGGAGGGGAAGAGCTAAGATAAAATGATACGACAGATGAAGTGGCAGACTCTGTGCTGCTGCTGTAGCTGCTGCTGCTTTGGTTTAAGGCTCGTATGAGGCAAGAGGAGGTCTGAAGTCCCAGATATGGCAGACAGGAGTAATTAAAGTTACTGTGACTATTTTTATAAGGCTTCCAGAAAATTAAAAGCCTCTCCTTTCCCTGTTAAGAAAAAAATTTTGAGCTAAAGTACAAAATTATCACCTTGCCATTCAAGGCCAAATTCTTTTTAACTTCTGAAAATGTGGAACTTGTTATATCCTGAGTCACCCAGCAAATGATGAAACTTTAATTTCAGAGGCAAGAGGCTGGTGCTTACAGCAGCCTTTCCATGGCAGGAGGCACAACAGGTTCAACTGGACATACTCTTGTCTCAGCACCTGGCTTTAGAGTCTGTCTGCCAGTGGTTCCAGCTACAATGAGTTGTAAAAAAAAAAATTAAATTTATAAAAAGAAAGGTACTGATTTTATGATATTTTTGCTTGACCTTCTTCCCTTTACCTAGGGGTAAATGTATTATTTGTTGTTGCACAAACAGTGCTGATAGCCTGTGATTTGTAGTGAAAGTCCCTCTCCAGAAAACAGGCTCTGAAAAGCAGGAGTTGGGCAGCATGTTTCTGAAAAACTCTCTGGTGTCATCATGGCCCAGCTGTGCCTTGCTAATGCCACACTTGCTCCTTGGTCCACCTTCTGTAGGTGAGATGCTTGAAGTAAATCCAAAATTTAGACTGGCACCTTTTACTTATTTTGTGCATATATACATATTTATACAGTATATATATTACTTCTATATAACACCTGGTTTGACTGGTTTGAAGAAGGTAAGCTGAGCTACACTAAAAATGCTGAACCTAATATATGCTTATAATTTAATACCAGTATCTGCCTACCCCAGCAGGCTGCTGCTGACCCTGATGAACCAAAGGCATCTGTGTTTTGGCTCCCACTTGCTGGTGTCATGGAGATTCCCATTGCTGTGGCTCAGGCACCACAGAGGATCTGGAGCTGCCATTTGGAAATTGCCATAACCAGGGTCATGGTGGCAGGCTCATGTGGAGACAGTATATTTAGAAAAGAAGTTTACTTTGTAGACAACTAGAGATACTAAAATTATGGAACCTGTTCCACTCCAAAATTGTTGCTGTTTTCACTGGCACAGATGAACTCACTTAGTAATCCCTCTTAGAAAAGTGGAAGAAATACAGGGCCTTTCAAGTGTTTTGCTCCACAGAAAAATCTTGTGATGCAAGACCTTTATTTTAATTCAAAGCCTGCATGATGTGACATTTTCCTTTATCTCCTCCATCCATATGTGGCTTCTATGCGAATAGCAATGCAAGAAAAATAATGTCAACATTTAAAAGAAAGCCATATATTTTTGGCCTGCAGAAATTTCATCAAACAATTCATCACAGAAGGGACTGAGTGAAGGCAGTCTCAGCTTGTCATTTTGGATGCAGGCAAATGGAAAGGTAAATGAAAGGCAAAAAATGAAGGTGTTGGGTCACTATCTCTAATAACACATCTAATTCTGTTGTTATTACATCTCCAGGTTGATCTGGGGAATTTGTTGAACTATGAATTTCTGTACACTTATAGGGTTCATGCTTCAGTGCACAGAGCTGATTGCTCATCAGAAGCCTGTGAGCAAAGGCAGCTAGTGCAGAAATTCAGTTCTCCTTCTGTAATAAGCTTGTCCAAAAGAAAGAAGAAAAAGGATTAAAGTCGGTTATAAATTGTGTGTGTTTTATTTTCCATTGTGACCTTTCTTTGCAAACATCTTAGGTTTCCCCCGTATGACTTCTGTATAAATGAATATATATATATATATAATATATATATATGATATATAGATATATATGTTTTTCTTCATTTAAATGACACCAGATGAATTATCTTTTATCAGAGTCATAGAGCAATGAAGAGGACAGAAACCCTCTGAGTGGTTATTTGTTGCCTATGGTGTTCCAATGAGGAAAGACTTCCTGTTACCAAATTAACTATCTTCCCTCCCTGTTTATTTGACTAACAGATGAACAAGACTGAAAGGATTTGCTGTTGCATCTTCTCCGTAGTAATTCACCAGTGTGAAATGAACTTAATGGCAAGCCAGAATGCAGTAGTAAGGAGCTCTGTGCTTGTGAGGGGTCTCTGGGTGCAGCACTACTATATAAATGTCACTCTGGCTCTCTTTCTGGGAGGGAGATTCAGCACAGAAAAATGGAGTTTTAAATAACTGGGCTATTTAGGAACCATTCACACAAATGCAATGAGACTTAGAGTGTGTCTTAGAGCAGCAGCAAGGATGAGAATTTCACAGGAACGGTTTCCTGTTCATCTGCTGTCCTGTTGCTGGCTATTAATTGCTTGGAATGTGTATTGAGGACAGCTGAATGCAATTGAGCCCTGCAAGGATGGCTTTCATTTTACTTGTGAGCCAGGCTATGAGCAAGTGAGGGTCTTTCTTGGAAGGTTCACAGTAAACTTTCCTTTAAAAGAAACTTAAACTCTGCAGGTTTCAATGTAATTTCTTTAAAATCCTGCCTCCATGATCTCTGCTGAGCTTTACTGCATTTCCCACGAGGTGTTCAGCTGCATCACTGCACAGCAGCTCCAGGTCTGAGGAACTCTCAGATCCCTTGGCTGTTCAGCCACTGGTGGAAATACATTTTTTGTTTCCGCCATTTCAGAAGCACTTCTATTTCTCTTTTTCATGAGGTCTTTGCTGCAAGCTGGTAGTAAAACCACACAGGTCTATAAAGTACATCTTATTAGGGTAACTTTTTCTATCCTGTATGCCACTTAAGTGCTCGTCTAAGTTATGTTTATCTCCAAGGGTTCCATCAGCAAAGGCTGTGTTCCCAAAGCCTGGCTGCTCTTCAGAATTTCTTTTCTCTTTACACTGTCAAGTCAAGAAGGTTTGAATTGTGGTTGTTTTTTTTTTAATTTATATTGCTCACAAAAGCCATTGAAAAGTCGGTGTTTGCCAGTTTTTACCACAGGTATAGCTGGCTTTTAATTAAGCCTCTAAGCTACTGCAGATTGTTTATTTTCTACTGCCAAATACATATTAGGTTTTATTTCCCAGAGGCGAAATGAGTTCTTCAACATTTGTTATTTGGCCTAATGCAAGTTGGAATATTCATGTGAGCACACATAAAAATCTGAACAAATTGTTCAAAAAACACCATCTAATTTGAAAACATCTAGACATTTTTGTTTCAAGCTGCAATCTGCAGCCCATACCTGTTCCTGAAGCTGTAGTCCTTGGGGCCATGAATTGAGATTCCCTTCATGCCCATTTTCCCCTGTAGCTTTAATCTTCAGGCTTAGGTAACTCATAGACAAAAATCCTGGGGAAAAAATGCCAATTAGACAGCAACTTACCTTGCTATCTCTCAGCCTGGCTTCTTATGAGTTCTTGTCAGCCTCCTGGGAACACATGAAGGTCTGGGAGTCTAAGGATCCTCTCTTTCATGTAACTACATCCATTATTTACTCACAGTGATGCTGAATCAAAACCTTCTTTTGATAGAAAGCTCCTGCTGGAGCATTGCGAACTTTTTTGGTAATGGTACGGAATTCCCATCTTGAAAAATGAGACTCAAACAATCCAGGACATCTCTATGTGGTGAATTTACCTGTGCTATGTTACCTTCAGAACTGTGTTGACTCCCAGATTGTTCTCACATTAGAGGCCCAATTGATATCCTAGATTTGGTGGCATTTCTGCCAACTCAGGCACTGTGAAATAACTAAAGGGTTTTCCAGGTGCAATCACACAGGAAGAGAGCAAATGTTCTTTGTGGCTAAACTGAAAGCAAGCTTTTTTTCCCTTTCCTTCACTTGTTTTAGTGCCCGGGTCTGCCAAGGCTCTGGAGCATCCACCACATATTTATGCTTATTTCAGATCCAGAAACAAAATTAAAAATGCTGCGAGAGGCATGAACATGATTCACAGAGTTTCTAAAAGCATGAGGAAAGCATAAACCAAAGAGAATTTAAAATCTGGGTGACATGAGGAGGTCCTGAAGAAACGGAATCTGATGCAGTTCAGGGTTCACATGAGTGGTAAACCTGCTGATCAATCCAGCCATGGGATCTACCTGTCCTTTAAAAAAATATGAGACCAACAAACAAGGTCCCTCCTACATCTGCGAATCACAAAACTTAAGCAATTTCTTGGTATCTGAGATTTTTTTAAGGCATCAAGAGGTAATTAAAAACATTCAATAACAAGTTGTTTTGCTTCCCACTGAAAATTAAAAAAACACAGTTTTCTCCCCCAGGGGTTCAGGTCTCCTATACATATTTTCAGCAAAATCCTGGCTGAATTTTTTATTATTTTCAGTGTTTGGCTTTAGATGAAGGTGGAAGTCTTTGGAACAGGTTTAGTTTTGTTATTAGAATGGATCAGCATTTCCATGCCATTGCTGTTTGAGGCATCTCAAGGGCATAAAACTATTTGAATTTGGAATCTATTATAAAGCCAAGTGAGTCTGATTAAACTTCTTTGAATCACAACTATGTAAGAAATGGAGAATTAAAAACTATAATAAAGAGGAAAATAATTTTTGTAAAGTTCAGTTGAAATTCTCTAAGTCATGGAGGTAAGTTGAGGCAAAGATTTTTAGTTACTATTACCTTAAAATAAAATATAACACTGCAGCACAAAATCTAATACTAAAACATTGCATTCAGCAGTTCCTTGTAGCCTCCAGCTGCAGTGGGACAGCAGCTAAGCAAAGAGCATTCAGAGCAGTATGGCATCTCTGCTCAGGTGCGTGGTTATGAGAGTGTTCACATCAGAGGATCAAAGATTCATGGGATAATTTGGGCTGGAAGGGACATTTAAAGGTCATCTTGTCCAACCTTTCTGCAATGGCACCTTCTACTAGATCAAGTTGCTCAGAGCCCCATCCAACATGACCTAGAATATCTCCAGGGATGGTGCATCCGCTGCCCCTCTGGGAAACCTGTACCAGTGTTTCACCACTGATCATAAAATATTTCTTCATTACGTAGTTTAAATCTATCCTCCTTTAGTTTAAAACCATCACCTCTTTTCTTATTGTGCAGTTGAGCTTTGTGGAGGTTTTTGATTCTACTCAAGGAGAAAGGGAAAGCTGGGGGAGGTGTACATGTAGGGGGGATTTATAGTAAGGGGAGATGAAGGCTTTGGTGCTCAGGGAGAGCTGTGCCTGTTGGGATCCATGCTTCTGGGGATAGGGTGACCACTGGAGTGCTGTGCCAGGCAAGGAAAGATGATCAGAAAAACTGGATGAGGATAGCTGAGAGGCTTCACATATGCCAAATTTCCTGGTTAAACATAGCTATAGAAGAAAAAAATCCCCCATGTTTCCATTCTGAGGCAAAACTCAGCTGGGGTATGTGGAGCACCTTAGCTGCATATGCTAGAAGTTTTACATGGGGAACTTATGGCTGTATCAGAAAGTGTTTTCTGGGTCAGCTTTTCTCTTTTTTGGGCTTTCATTCCCCCAGTTCACTTCTATCTCACCTGGAGACACACCAACTTCTATAGTATATATAACTTTCCTTTTGCCCTTTACTACCCAGCTCTGTGGTCTGTAATACAGCTACCAGAGCAATTAATGCGTTAAAAGAGGTAAAGTTTATGTGTTAATCTAACACATGCTTAGTCTAAATCTGAGTACTGACCACAGTAGAGTTATTCCAATACTTAAGCATGTGCTTGAACATTTTTATATGTAAGAAATATAATTATGTGATATTTATGAATGCTATTACGAGTTTCCTTGTCATTAATTATCTTAATGGAAAGTGAAAGGTGGTTAGCTCACAACCATCATGTGTTTGGCTATAATTTTTTTGGTGTACAACGTTTTCCTGTGTCTATCTAACATTTTGTTTCAGGACAAAGCTATATATTGTGCCACATAAAACTAAATTACTGAAGCTGGAAGTATCTCAGAAGACATCTAGACCATCCTCTGCTCAGAACAGGGTCAGTCACAGCAGAGTGCTCAGGACCATGTCCTGTCAGCCAAGGGTAGACACCCTACAAGCCCTCAGGGCAGCCTTTCCATTGTTTGATCTCTCACAATAAAAATAATGGTTAAGTGTTGTATACTACAAATTATGGATTCCTTAAATCACCATACAAAGCAGAATAGAAATCAGTTTAAATAAACAAACACTCTTTTCATCCTAAGCACGTTTTTACCACAATGTACTATCTTATTGCAGCAAGGAACGCGCCACTAGCTGGAACAAATACAATGGCTGGATTCATAAAGCTATTTAGGTATCTCATACTCAACCAAAAGGAGTGTGTACAGAGCTTCCAAAATGTGGCCTGAATAACCTGGCCAGGATCAAGGCTGAGCCTGACTCCCTGGCTCACTACCCTTAACTTCTCGTTTTACTTGGTCTGTCTTCTCTCTCTCTCTCCCCATGAGATCTGAAGTAACAGTTTGGGCATTTCCAAAGCCTGACACTGTTTATTCCTTCCAGAATTAAGTCATTCTGTCTTATTAAGAGGACCATAATATTGGAGTGCGATTGGGTTTTTTGCTACATGGATTGTTCATTAAGAATGTCACTCAACATTTCATAAAAAAGAAATGGATATTGTATAATTAAAATCTTTACTATATTAACCTTCTTACACATTGAATAAACATTATCAGGTCTTAAAAAGTGTGGGTTTGGCCCAAAACATTTTTTAAAACCCCCAAAATAAAAAAATCCCAGCAAGATGAATGCTTTTCAAGTATGGAGCTTTATCCTTCGGGCAAGCAGAGGCAGGGAACACTGAAAACTTGAAGGCTACAAAGAAGAAAAGCAAATTGCGTGCGGTGAATTGAAAAAACCAAAAAAAATCCTGGAAGATTAATGTCTTAAAAGCAAAGCAAACCGTTGTTTAAATCTGTTATCATGAAACATTTTGTCTTTGATGCCTGCAAAACAGCAGCTCAAATCAGCCCACTCGAATGCCAGGCAGACAGGGTCTGACTGCAGGGTTTGACAGCCGAGTCCCACCAGGATCAAGCTTGGCACGACCAGGAACCGCAGCATTTCAAGCACTGCTGCAGCACAGTGATGGCTTATTGCTGTAAAATACCTGTAGCACTTCTCCAAATGAGGTCAGTGAGTTCGTTAAGAGCCAAATATCCTTGCTTTGTGCTAGCTCTCAATAGTGGGTGGCAGAGTCATATCTCAGAGAAGCACTGGATGGCAGTAAATGCCCAAGAAAACCCAGGCAGACAAAGGCGATTAAATAAAGCAAGGCAGAGAGAAGCTAAAAACTTCAGCTGCTTCAATGATCAGTTCTTTACAAATGGCTATTATATAATATAATAAGTAACTGTAGTTTTACTTATTCATTAGAGAGTTTTGTGCATGGCTACAATCCATCTGCTTTAAATGGCTTGAGAGTGAAATTGGCTGTCTCAGACTTTATAGGAGTTGCTGAATATCAGGAAGGAGAAAAAACCTTTCTGTTTTCAGGTACATTGCAAACTGGATGAACAAAAGATTTTCTTTTGAAAATTTAAATAACTGAATATATTTCTTATTTGCCAAAGTTTTGCAGACTGATTGCTTTTTTGTATGTATAGGCAAATAAGCCCAGAGCACTATTTCTGTTGAACTTGATATTGCTTTTCCTTTGAGATGTAGTTTGACTGATAAAAGCAATGGCATTGCCAAGCTTGACACTGTAAGGCATTTCACTTGATAATGGATAACTTTCTGCTGGAAAAAACCCAGCACTTCTATACACAAAGCATTACAAATCCCTATCAAAAGGCTCAGAAATCAGCTGATGGACAGATCTCAGAAAGTAATTATATCTAAGAAACCAGTGTCCCAGTGGAGTGTGCTCTCTGGGATTTCACAGCGTGCTGGCTCATGGTCCTGTTCTCATCAACATTCTCCGCAGCCAGGGTGCAAGTACACCCCAGTGGACTTGACTGCAAAAATTTGTGTGGGGGAAGGAGATAAAAGGCAGCCCTTCAGAGCTATCCATTGGCACAACAGCTTGGGCTCCCTTGAGTAACACACATTTTAACGGTGGGCTGAATTGCTGGAGATGGAACTGCACAGCTGGAATATTTTTATGCAGGTACCAGTGACAGGACTTAGGATTGCATTTCAGTAAGCAGTGGCCAAGAAATGGTTTCACGGTGGATAGCTGGTGGGCTCCCAGACTAGCCAAGTGGTTAAAGTGCTGAAGTAATCCATGGCTGCATGGGAGGGAAACACTGATGAGAAGTGGGAAAGGAAATGATCATTCTGCAAGGCATTAGCAAGAGCTTTACTGGAAAAAAGTGACCACTTCTTGGATCCCCAGTTTAAAAATTATGCTGATAAATTGGAGAGGACACACTGAAATACTGCAAGAATTTGAAGTCTGGAAAAGCTTACAGCATGCCAAGAGCTCAATATAATTTATCCAGAAGAGCTTAAGTGTCTTGGTCATGGCCTGTAAGCCCCTACCCAGAGAAAAGGTTTCTGAAGTTTCTGAGTCTCTAACACAGAAAAGAAAGGCTGGAGTCAGGGTCAGAGGAAGGCTGAAGATCTAGGATAGAGGAAAATGACTTTTTCAAAATCGTTGTACATTATCCATCAGGACCATGGGCTCAGCCATGCAGGGACAGCCATTATTGAAAAAAATGAGCATTCTGTGGATGAGTTTCTCCTCTGGTACAGCAGTGGGTATCTAGATTAGCAACTTAAGTCAGCATTTGTTTTAGATTTATTCAAGCATACATAAGAGCAGATTTTTGTCTGCCCTTCACCAGATAAACAGCAACGTTCCTAATTTTTCACAGCAATATTAAAACAGAAAACTACATTGCCATGAAATAAATTGTATAGGGCTCAGAAACAACATACTGTAGACAAGGTCCTTAGGATAAACAGATATTTTTGTTGCACATGTGTCCTGTGGTGACTTTATGATGCTTGTATCCCCAATTGTATGTTATTTTTATATAAAGAATATCATAGATATGTCAGATAAAAGCCTTGATGCATAGCTAGATAACATACCGTATTCAATAAGTTTTCCAAACATCTTGTTCTGTCTGTCAGATCCAATGATGACTGGTGACTAGACACTTCAGTGAAATGCTGCTCTGCTATTTATTTCTCATTTATTCTCTTGAGAAATCTCAAAACATTTCCAATTTGATTTAAGGAAGTTTCCCAAAGTCAATTGAACATGCTACAGAAAGCAGTTCACTTTCATGGTCAATATGCAGTCTATAAAGAACAATAAGGAGAAGGTAATTTCATTTTGATCATGCTAACCTTGTATGTTTATGCTCTGCTTAGATGTTGGTACTCCTGTCACTTGCTCTGAAACTTGCATTATGTTGAATCCTTTTGTCACATCCAAATTTCACTAAGATGGAGTATAAGGCCAAGCTAGTCAGCAGCCTGGGAGGCATGAAATGGGAGAGCCCACAGCCATGAATGGTGGTAGAGAGATGTGCTCTCAGCCCATCCTGTCCCACAATCACAAAGGTAGATGTCCTTTTTAAGCACTTCCTTGGCTGTGTTTGAGAATGTCACCAGCGAAACTATTTTTGCCAAAATAATTGGATGGTAAATCATGGTCTTCCTCAAGCATCAGAGACCCTCAAGCCATAAAGCTACTTTTGCATTGACATTTTTGCATTGCTTTTGCATTGACAACACTGACCTTCTAGACCACCTTCAAATCCATACCCATCCTCTGGACAGCAAACATGTAGGTCTGATAAGCAGTGTCCAGCAGGGATACCTGCAAACCCCAGTCATTATCATGGCTGTCCATGGAAAGGAAAAGCTGTCATTCAAGAAGGCAGCAAAGGGTCTGTGTTTAGCCTAGTAGAACATGTAAAGAGAGAGAATATATTTAATATTCAATATTCAGGGAATGGTCCTCAGGGATATTTCATCTGAAGGACAGCTTAGATGTGGGCTACAAACTGGTCTTGAATAAAGATATGTGGAAATTCCCAGAAGTGTCCCAGTCTATTAGCAGAATAAGAAGCATAGGGTCCTGGTGGAGGAAATGTATTTACCTTAGTAACTTTAACGTGGATCTAGGTCAGTTTATGAAGGCCAAATTACTTGCCTGCTGAAATGGACAAGGCTGACTGCTTCATCAGGGAGGTCCCCCCAGCCTTGTTCCAGGTTTATCCCTGATCTCCCAAAAGTCTCATGCCAAGTGGCAGCCTCATGTTTTCTGCTTTCTCCCTCCCATATATTGTGGTTTATTTACCACAATGATAAGAAATTTTCAGTCTGTAGTTTCCAGACATTGTGAGCAGAGTGAAAAAAAAACCCAGAAAAAACCCCTAACCCAGCAAACAAGCTAGAATTTCAGGCCTGCAGTAGTTTTTTTTATGGTTTGTTGCTGTATTAACTTTTTTTCTAACATCATTAAGTGTTAAAATTCCATGATTTAACACTAGAAAATTTGTGTATGTGGACAAGCCAGCTCATTGTTTTAATGATTCTTATGAATATGTAATTTTAATGAATATTGCCTCCAGTGGTCCATTTGTCTAATCAAGAATATGTAAAATGCTTCTTTTTCTGTAGCATCTGAAGAGCAGTGAAAGACAAGCATTTGACCTGCCCCCATGCAATTAATGGCATGACATTTTCCATCTGCAACCAGACAGGGGAAATGGGGACAGCCCCATGCAGCTGAGCATCCTGAGGAGCAGTAGGGAGTGGCTTGGGAAAGCTGTTGTGACCAGAGGGTCAGGAAAGGCTGTTCGTGCTTCAGGCGTGCCTGTCTGAGGATGAGAGGATGCTGAGCCCTGAAGATTGGGGTAGATTTTCTTATCACAGACAGAAATGCAGCACATGGGGCTATGTTGCTAACTCCTCATTCTACTCCCTCCATCTCTGATCCTAAATAAAATAAATTAATTTCATACTGACATTCACAAGGCATTCAGCTCTTTGCAAGTAAATGTCTTTCCTGGTGCTGCTGCTCATGGCAGTGCCTGTTCCTTGGGGACTTCTATGGTTGAGGACCCTGTCCTGTGTGACAGGTAGAGCTGTGGATCTGGAGGACACTGGTAGCAGAGGATCTTTTCCCCAGCCAGACCTCTGGGGAAGCAGAGAGCCTGGTTTTCCTGGGCAGGTAGCAAAGATTCTCCCTGCCTCCCACCATGCTAAATTCCTTGTGACAGGGTTAGCAAAAACATCTGCTCCCTTCTGGCATCTTGCAGATACCATTCTGTCTTATTTCTGTAGAGATGACCACCTTCACTGCCTCCATGTGTCTCTCCCAGGCATCCCTCCCACGTGCATTCCTGGCTGACTGCTCCACTGCCATTCAGGTGAGGGCTTTTGCAAGGCTGCCTGCGCCTCCACAGTGGCACACCAAAATTTTTTCTGCAGGTGTACAATACACCTTGTTTTTCATATTTCTGAGGTTGCCCATTCCTAAGAAAGCTTAAAGGACTTTTATGTGAGGAGACAGCTTCTTCAGTCAGAAGTAAGTGAAATCACTTTCCAAGTCACCCTCCTGGGTCTTTCTCTTCTTTCTCCTGGTTTCAAGCACAGTTTAAGTGTCAAGTTGCAAGAAGATGTAAAAGGAGAAGAAATTGGTCCCTAATACTTGTTTGGCTTGAATAACATATTTCCCTTGCATTTTCTGACAGTTAATGAAAGGCTGGCATATAAATATTTTGAATACATGTATATTTTTTTTTTTTGTTAACTCCTCATATTAAATTCTTCTGCAAATACAAAATCTGGTGGTTTTATCCTTCAGGATACTGAACCTACACTCTCATTCCCTCAGAGTACTGAAGTTTACTAATACCTTGCAGGGGGAGCACTTTTCTGCCACTTTGGCATACAAATGATGTATCATGGAAAAAGTGGGGCTGAGTGATCAGGCAGATAAGTACCTTGCTACCTCTGAATAGATTTTAAGCTGTGACAGACTGTTCACTATCCTGGTGCCTATTTGTTTTTCAGCTGAAAGAGTTAACAGTGTCTACCCCTCCATGCCCAAGGCAGAGGGCTGGAAAACACACTTTTTAGCATAACAGTGCCTTGCCTCCTGAGCAGCATTTGGAGATCTATCATATTTCTGTTTTAAATTCACATCCTTTCCTCAACAATATGCAATGCCTCCATCTCCATGGAAATGCTGGTATTGTTCAGCATTCACAGCTCATGAGGACAAAACACAGAAGATGCATTTTTGTCCTATAAAGAATGGGCCCAGATTCTGCTGCAGTTGCCAGGGGCTCCCCACTGCTTTTTGCTTATTCAGTACCACAGCTCACCTTAAAATGTTTTTAAGCATCAGCTCTCCAGCTTCTCACTGCCTTGAAACACCTTTAAGGAATCTGTCTGTGTGAAAGACCTGCAGGTGGTGTAAAACTCACTGCAGTATGACTGCCCCTCTCCTGGCAGTGCTTCAACACCTCACAGGTTTATGTAGTTGCTGAAGGGATGAATGCAAGAGGGCTCTGAGAGTATTCCTTGTTCCACATTTAGAAAAAAAAACAACTGGGTTTCGTCTATGTTTTACTTTTGTTTATGTAGATTATGCATTTATAAGAAAAGGCAAACAAACTTGGAGGTGTGTTTTACAACAGTTCACTAACTGACTGTTTAATTTTTTACCAGCAGGAAAGAGAGGAACAGCTTTTCAGGCAGCCCACCTTGAGAAGCTGGGATGATGCCTTTGCCTGGAGAGAGCCCTTTACCTGCACCATGCAGCCTGGAATCCCTGGCAGCAGCCCCCACATAAAATTTGCTCCCATCCATATAGGGCTGCTCCTTTTCTGGTAGGTACCTGGAGGAGGAAGGTGATGAGAAGGAACCCAGCAGAGGTCAAGCACACCAGGACAAGCAGTGGGGAGGACAGCACGAGAGCTGGCAGCCATGGGAGGCTGGTGGGACATGCTGGTGAACTTGGTCATGTCCCTTCTCCTTTCAGGAGAACACAGAGAGCGATGATAATGTCCTTTTGTGGAAGTGCTTTGAAATCTGCAGATGAAAAGCCTATACATAAAGACTAAGTACTCTTATTGTCACTTCTATTCCCATGGAATATGCTTATGCTTGGAGCACTCTACTGCTTCTGTTCTCATTTTTAACACAAACAGGAGCAAAAAAAAAAAAGATACTTCTTTTTTTATAGGATTGCCTGCCTATGGTGAGCTATCCTATATGAAATTATGGTGGCTGGAAAGACATTGTTTTCTTGGCATCAGCCACAGTTTGTTCCCATCTGATGACTCTTCACTTGTGGGTGCTTTGTGGCCATGGGTGATGGGCCACCTGCTCCCTTGCCCCTGGACAGGCTGTAGAGGAGAGGGCACTTTTCCCTTCCATTAAGCTATTGGTTTGAGAAGTGATTTCTATTAAAATATATCTTGTAATAAGTAAGACTACATAAGACATTGGACCAACCACAAATATTATTTTTGTCTGACTAAAACAAACCACTTTGGGCTTAGAGAGGGTTTCGTATGTGACCAAGAATAAAACAGGCAAGAAGCCCCCCATGCTAGGTGTTGTTGCAGTAGTTGTCACCACTCATAGCAACTTAGATTTTGATGTAAATTTGCATGCTTTTAAGTACAGACTCTTTCTACACTTTTGAGGCCAACCCCAGAGGAGCCTCTGGAGTATCACATCCTACGAACAACACCTGTACAGCATCTTTTTCCCCTACAAAAGAAAACATTTTCCTTTTGCTGGGCTGCTGTGTAGAATGATGGCAGTTCCCAGAAAAGGCCAAGCCTGCATAACAAGCAGAGAAGAAAGCCAAGCCAGAGCAGGGTAATCAGCAGTAATGAGCTAGAAGGATGCTTGCCTTGCATTTACCTGACTGTCCAGCAAATACTGCAGTGAAAAAGGCTTTAAAGGCTGATAGATGGAAAGAAGACAGGCTTTCTAAAATTGATGCGCAAATACAAGCTAATGCTTAGTGAGAAAAGCTGCTTATATGAGGATGAATATGGTATCACGTATAACAAGGAATTATTTGGTTTATTTTAAGCTGATTTATTTTAAAATTATTTCTGAGCTCCTGAGAAACTACGCAAACATTTTTCATAGTATTTTACAGCAAAAGGAAAAGATCTGGGTTTTAATAGAACTTCAAAGTTTCCTCCAGACCCCAATGGGTTTGTATATCTGCTGGGCAGCTAACACATCGTTTTCACAATCTCAGCCCAAAAAGGAGCCACTAATATCAAAGTTGCCCTTAAATGGCTGTGCAATATTTTAGCTGTGTTTAACTGGGTTCATCTCATAACACTGGCAGCCTTGGTTTTCCCCACGGGGAGGGGAGAGAAACAAGAACAGCTTCCTTCTGCCTCAGTGAGGTTGTCTGCAATGCCAAGTGGCTGTATCTGAGCCAGCCCAGTAGTTCCCCAGTCACAGGGGATAAAACTGGGTCATCCCAGATGACAGAAGACTTTAGGAGAGGTTCAGATGCCTTATGTGGCTTGAAGAATCTCCCACAGGTGGCACTACCTTGGCCAGGGGAAACGGAGATTGTCTTTGTGACTCTGCAGAGACCATCTCTGGGTGCTGAACGTGGCCTATCTGGCTGAGACACTCCTGCTGGGAGAAGGTCAGGTACTGAATGTCATAGGAGGGGGTGAGCTCCAAGAGTGTCTCTTGCTCTCCCAAGCTGCTTACTTGGTTGTCAAGTAGAAAGTTCTACACTGACACTGTGGGTAGTGACAGATTTTGAAAAATGTAACCAGCAAATTCACAAAGTGTGGCTACTCCAGTGACTTCTACCAGTGACAGTCCCAAGGTTATTTCAAATGCAGAAATTAGCACCTTTGTCTTCTTAGTCTCTGAAAACCTGATGGAATTATTTTTATAAAGGAGTTTCATATTTTTATGGGCTTAACCTTTTATCCTGAAATTTCTGATAATTGTTTTACTAATGCTCAGGAGATCTGAAGTACAGATTGCTCAGCTTAAATAGGTAGGAAATTTAAATTACAGTTAAGACTTGTCAGGAAAATTAACCTGAGCCACAGCTTCAGTTTGGAATGAGTGGCTGGTAAGTTAGGAACCTGCCACTGACCATCCACCAGGACAACCTGGACTTTGTACATTCAGGCATAAATTAGGGATGATGTTGCAGAGGGTGAAAGACCTGTTGGGACCAAGATGCATTTAGGACACCCATGTCCCACTTGCTGCTCTTCAATGGATGGCACCCAGGGACACACTGGAGTGTGGGAACCATGAATCCTTCCTGGGACTGCCCACATGCCACATCCCTGGGTCCTCAACAAGGGCATTGTGTAAGCCCCCATCTTGCTGGACCTGAGAAGGACACAGTGACCCAGCCCTGCACCAGGCTGAATTTTAGCAGAAGCAGGAGTTGGTTTTGCTCTGAAGGGAGAACTCCTTCTCCATTGAAAGGTATAGCACCAAGAGAGAAAGTTAAATCAGAGACATTCCAATATAATTTGATATTAAATTAGACTTGACTTCTAACTTCCAAGTTTTTCACACAGAGTTATTCAAATGCCATGTTAATACCATAATTGCTATTTGTTTTAAGAAAGCCACAAAGGTTCTCCTTACTCTCTTTCCTGAGAAAAGGAGATGACTTTGGGAAAAAATTAAACCTTGAGCTTCTCAAAAAGGATAGGCACAAGGATAAAGCCAGTAGTATATACTCCTGTATCTTGGATGAGGGGCTAGAAGCAGAGAGCAGCAGTGTGGCTCAGAGTCACATGGTACATGCAGTGGTGAGGGACAAGGAACCATCACACACAAGGCTGGACAGAGAGAGGAGAGTGATCAGTGCCTCTCCCTCTGTGAGTAGTGGAAAAGACATGGAGATGGACTGAGCCCACCCAGAAAACTTGAACACAACCAGCCAAAAGGCCCATATCAAGCCAGAAGCATATGGTTGAGGACTTCAGAAAGCTCAAGAAAGGTGTAAATGAAAGGGTTATAACATGAAAGTAAAAAAGGACCCATCTTCCTTTCCTCATGTGGATGTAGAAATGAACAACTTCCAGAGCCCATAGGATTCAAATGTCAGACTGGGAAAATTGTGTGGGTTGATTCTACTAAAGGCTTGGTCCAGACAGGACTCACCAGAGGTTGCATCTGCATTATGGTCAGGTGACATAGATTCTATTCATAGAATATTCATAGAATGATTTGGGTTTGAAGGGACCTTAAAGATCATCCAGTTCTAACCACCCTGCCATGGACAGGGACACCTTCCACTAGACTAGGTTGCTCAAAATCCCACCCAAAACTTGAAAACTGCCAGTTATGGGGCAGGTAGATAAAGAGGTACATAATTTGATTCCTTGGCTGCTGTTACAAACCCAGGTGAGTGGCTTGTGCCAGGTGAGTTTATGTGCACAGAACTGAAGAGCTGGGGCTGACACCTGGAGACCTTGACAGGTCAAAGTGAGGGCTAGTTTCCTGGTGATGCATCTTCTCACAGGTTGTGTGTCAGGCTTAAAGCTGAGGTCATCTTTAAAACCAGGAATTAAGGGCTTGAGAGAGGATTGTGTAAAGATGTCTCTCTGAGGCTCCTGTGGGCTGGCACAGGTGTTATTGGACATTACAAGACAAATGTAAATAAAAGCAAAAATTGATAGATAAGCAAACTGCAAGTTGCATAGGACTGTGTGCTTCAAAAAAGAAACTGGACAGGGGAGTGAGGCATGGTCTGCAAAGCATGGCGTAGAGAGGAGCATGTCTGGCAGCTCTGAGTGATTTTTTCCTTAGATGTCTCTGCTGCCACAATAACAAATGCATCTAGGAAGGTGATGTCCTTTTCTAGTGAAATTTCCAGTTCCAAGAGAAATGGTATGCTTTTGAAATGGGAGCAGACATAAAGTCCCTTTTGCTCTGAACATTGGGCAGTGTATTTTTGTTGTGGGGAAGTGGCCATATACAGCCTTGATAAAAGGGTGACATGGAAGACTTAATACATCACCCATTGGAAGTTTCCTGGCCACAGAGAGCAATGTTTAGCATTCATGCTTTGGATGCATTAAAAGCTAAAATATGAATCAAATAGCATGACTTGAAGCTGATTTGTTTCAAAAGAAAGTAGAAGTTAAAACTTTTATCCATCTGCACATCAAAGTGTTACTACTAGCTAAGGTTTCTTTTTATAATTTAACCCATATCTGAATTGAATTTCAATGGGCTGGTTGTGTGGTGCACTCCAATCAGCCGGGTTTGATGAACACCCCAAAGCTCAGTGGTTGAGAAAGAAAGAAGAAAAGCTTGCTTAGGAACATCAAATGGGAGTGCAGGCCTGATATCTTTTGTCAGTAGAAAGATTGTTTTAATACCCTGTCGGTCGCAGTAATAACCTTAAACAAATAGATCACTTGTATTTACTTTGTAATATCAGTGCTTTTACAAGATTGACTACCTAGTGGGATTCTCTGTACAAATTCCACACTTGTCCCCAGGCAGCTTTGTGAAGAGGACACTTTAACTCCATATGCCATAGAAAGATGCCTTCACTGATGCTCCATGAATTAATCATATCCCTGAGGGCTGTGGGAGGATAATGGGTAGAAAAATCCTGCCGGAATGACTTGGAGAGCTCCAACGAGCTGTCACAGCACCTGGCCACTTTGTGCAGTGAGCAGCAGTTATATCAAACAGGCTGTACCTGTGTGAGCAGATATTGCTGAACCTCACTGGTTCAGCAGGAGAGAGGGAAGCACCACTTACTTTACCTGTTGGAATGGGCTCCCCACTGCCTGGGGCCACAGGAGAGAAAAGGAAGTAAACATTTATCTAGTGGATTACTCCTTTTTTTCCTAACCCCCACTCTAGGGTTACAGAGCTACAGATGAGATGTGCATATTCTTTTTGATGATAAAATTGCCTAGCAGTGAGCTGAAGGTTTTATGCAATAGTGTTTTGAGTTTTTTTCTTTATTGGTTATCAATTTCTTCTTCCCAATTTCCAGGTTCCTACTCTCAAGCCAATGGCCACGCACAGCCATTCCATGTATGCAACATGTGTACCTCAGGGAAGGTAGGGATAATGGTTTGTGATGATAAAGTAAAATTATCACCAAGACTACCTTGTGTTCTCTTGCTCTTTACAGCAGTATATGTCAGATCTGGTTGAATTTTTTTTCATCTTTTCTGGGCAACAGAAGGTTTTCCTTTATATGAATATAAATAAAACCCATTCAGAGTAATGATATTTTTCACGGAGGGTATGTTAACCTACAGGAGTGTGAAGTAGGTTTACATTCTGAGAACAACATGTGCATCAGGATTATTCCTTCTCCACTCCCCCTGAGCAAGACCTTTTCCTCTTTTGTTTCCATTTGAGCCAGGTGCCAGTTCATTACTCCTAGACATTTAAAATACATCAAATGCAAGTAACATATCACATTTTTTCCTAAATGTTTTTCAGTTGATCTGTTTCTACTATATTTTAAACCTTTTTTCCCTGTCAAGACAAAAATTGCCTGGATAAATATGAGCACAGCTTTGGTTTTGTATTTCCTTGCACCTTGCCCTGTAGCCAGATCCTAGCTACAGGGTCTTATTAAACTCTTTGATCATGCCAGGTGACTTCCAGGAGACTGCTGAAGAAACCCCTAATTTACAGGAGAAAGCAGGAAATCAAATCAAAACTATACATGCCAGGCACGTATGATCTGACCACACAGACGTTTGAATGGCCAGACAGGTGAGACAGATCTAGAAAGATCTAAATGCCACTCTACCCTAAATCTGTCTGTTTTTCCTGGTTGTTAGGAAGGGAGACTTGGTGCGACTCGTTTGGATGCAGCCCTCAATCCTTCAGTCATTTCCATGGCGATGAATGAGCTTCCCATACTCCCTTTTCCCAGGCTATCACACTTGCCATTTGCCTTCATGAAGGGAATTAATTATCTTTTAAAGACCTTAAGGCTGAAAACCAGAGTAACTCATGTCCAAAGTGTAGCACCATAAGGACAAATTCCTCAAATTCTGTCAGCTGCTTATCTGGTTGATAGCTCCAGCCAAGACATTCTGGCTTGAAGAGACAAGGAAGAAATTCTTATTTCCCCAGGTCAAGCTCTCTGGGTCGGGGGATGAGGCCAAGGAAGCAGCTAGATCTGCTCCAGAGACTTAATAGAAGACTACAGAAACAATTACTGCCAGTTGGCCTCATCTCATTCTTCTCATTTTCTGCCTTTTAGGCAGGGCCAGATCCATCCTATGAGGTGCTGAAGGGGTCTACACCCTAACTGAAGCTATTCTGCATTTTTCACCTGCTCTGACAGAAGAACTCGGGAAATCTTTTCTCCAGGTTACACTGTAGGGATCTGTGTTCTACAGAATTTCACAGCAGTTTTGATGAGTCTTGAATTTTTTCTTTAAAGTTTTGATGGATTTGACCTTTTATCTCTAATGTCCTCTATGAGAATTCTGTCTCACCCTTTTTGAATAGGGTGATGGTTTTTTATTTCTGTTGAACTGGAGCAGGCTTTGGACTGGTCAGGTACACAACCCATTTTACTTCTACTGTGAGTAAAACTCCTAAACTGTTTAGTCAAAACCTGTCTTCTCCAGAGAAACGTCTGATTGCCTGGCTGTTTCATTTTGAAGCCTTGTAGCCATGAAATCTGCTGGGAGAACACAAACAGCTGTGATTACCTGACAGCTCTAGGAAATGGCACAGAGACAAGATGCATCTTTGAGACAGAAGTGCTGATTGCAGGTGGAGGCTGCAAGCAGATCTTTAAACTTCTCTGTAACCTTTGGGCTCTGGTGAGCACCAAAGAGGAGGATGCCCTGCCAATCTTATCAATGAGCAACAGCAATCTGATACTGCTCTTCTGCCCAACTGAGAGTCATTAGTTTTATCAGAATTGGATTGAGGGCGTCTGTAAATGTTATACCATTATTCTTTCTTGATGTAACTACAGTTTACCCAGAGGATCCTAAATAACAGAGCCCTTGGCCTTGTACCTGCTCTGTGTGTCCCATCCAAGAAGCAGGTCTTGACCTGTGGTCCACCCACTCTCCAGGGGGAGCAGGGAGAGGTGCACATGGGGAATTTTGAAACATTGCAAACAGAAAATCCATCTGAAGGAGTCAGATTTTGGAGTGCTAAGCCACAAATTCTTCCTCATAGCCATGGCTGGGACTAGCTGCCTTTGAGCCTGCTTATCTTTTAGTGCAGCTCACTGGGATTATAGCAGGCAAGTTCTAGCAGCAGCAGATGTAGACAAGTGTTACTTCCTGGGGGTCGGCTCACTATCTCATAAGTTCTCTTTAGAGTAGGTTTGGAAGACAAAATTTATAAAATCCATCATTTCCTTCTTTTTCTTTCTTCCCTGTCTCTTGCTTCTGAATGTATCAGTATTTATTGCAAGGACTTTCACAGGCTCTGAGCCTGTTTCTCAGCCACAGATAACATCTTCAGATCTGTTCATTTCCTTTCTCCTGCAGCCTGTCCCTCTCCCTTCCATGTGTTTTTCAACTCCCTGATCTTCCCTTTCCAATTATTTCTTTCCAAATATGTTTTACTCATCAATCTCCAAGCCATTTGTTACTGTACTGCAAAGGACCCTATGCACTCTCCCTTTTCTTTTTTTTTTCTCTCTCTCCTATATTTTTCTTATTTTCTCCTCAAAACAATATTCCCCATTAAAGCTGATATGTACTACCAGCTACAAATCCTGCCGACACCTGACTCCTATGAGAGACAATTCAGTCCTGCAGGGCACTCCCACACTGCAAACCCTGGGAATATCAGCAAATCCCCATGCCTTACTCCTGCCATGTAGCAGTGGTGAATCAAGTGATGGGGTAACTGAAAATGCTAAAATGTTTTTGCTGGTTTTGCTTCTGAAGAATGCCATAGTGGAGCTGCAATAAGACCCAAACAGGAAAGCCAGAGGTGTGTGACTGTCAGGCAGCCTGGTCAAAGCAGTCATGGATTCCAGGCTCTCTGTGCTCTCCTGCTGCTGCAGAGCAATGCTGGGGCAGCTTTTCACCCATTGCATGTAATCACCAATTGCATGTGGAGCTGTGAAAAATCAGGACTGAATAATGCCAACTTTTGAACTGCCCTTATCCCACCATCTGTGACTCGGGAAGCAGCCTGGTGCAGCACTGGTGCCGTGCTTACCCTGCAGCTGGTTTGAGTTTACCTGTGCCTAAATCTCCTGACAGCACAGCACTGAGCAGAGACATTAGAGCAGGGAGCATTGCTCTCTTTCAGTAACCCAAGTCATTATTAAGAAGGAAGGGAGAAAAAAAAAAGTGGACTCACTAGAATTTGACAACTAACCCAGGTTGTACTCAGCTTTAAATTCAACTGTCCTGGAAAACATCCTCATGAGATTTTTGAACAGGAGAGGCAGAGATATTACAAAATGGAATTGTTTTCTTAAGATTTCTACCAATTCTGGGCAAAATCCCATGTGAATAGTTGTTCTTGTGAGGTTTTTTTCTACATCTGAACAAGAAAGAAAATATGTTCTTGAAGCATTACATCCTCTCACCGTAGTGGAGTGGTGTATCTGGAAATTCAATTCTGACACTTCAGGAAGACTGCAAAATGAAGACTGCTCTGCTTCCAGGAGCTGTCAAATCTGCTGCCCAAGGAGCACCCCAGCCCAGAGAGGACATGGTGGGATATGATTGTCATGTGAGATGAGTGGTTGTTTGCAGCTCCACATCTCTCTCATTACCTCTCCATGTGCTGCAGAGGCTCCAAAACCAAGAGACCAAGCAG
Source organism: Anthoscopus minutus (assembly GCA_013399455.1). Classification (NCBI taxonomy): domain Eukaryota; kingdom Metazoa; phylum Chordata; class Aves; order Passeriformes; family Paridae; genus Anthoscopus; species Anthoscopus minutus. The sequence goes on from VWYI01033991.1 coordinate 67,513, forward strand.
CTGGTTACTGGCAGGGAGGTGACAGAGGTGTCACAGGTGACAACTGGAGGGGACTAGACAGTATCTTCATCTGATTTTGTAGAAAAAAGAGGGCTAAGAAGGGCAGTCTTGTAGCTGCTATGTGTGAAGTGTTCAGGTATGTTGGGTTCTGGTGATGATGGGCTTTCAGGTACCACCACCAGGGCCAGACTTTGGGGAGTGAGAGCTTCTCTGTGAGGGGTGGAGCTGTGAGGGACCCTAGTGGGGGCCATGTTGTCACTGCTCTTTAACAGGGGGTGGCAGCAGCAGGTTCCATCCGTGAGCCAGGGACAGAGGCAGACCCCTCTACAGGAGGAGCTGAAGTGAGTTTGATGGGGTGCAAAAATCTTCCTGAGAGATGTAGCAACCTAAGTCAGTAAGACAGAGTGCATGATCTCCCTTGTGACTACAGGAGAGGAAATTCTGATACCTAAAGATCCTGCCTGAATTTCTTTGATGAACAGCATTAGTTCTGCCTTGGACTGCAGGCACAGGCCCAGCATTACACCGTGGCATCAAAGTAGTGTTCTTTTCTCCTATCCCATGCCTCTAAACCCTCTGCCTGGGTATCCAGGCTGTGGATGTGGCCAGGCAGATTGTTTATGCAATTTGTGCTCCCTGGGTAGCTCATTGAAGCTGCACCTTTTTCCAAATCCATGGCTAAGATGTGGAAGGATCAAATCAAGAACTTGTAGCAACATTGGCTGCTTGTGAAACTTAAACACTTATTTTGGTATAGCATAAGCTGCAGGCAACTTTAATGTGGCCAGGAATGGGGTCCACAACCCTAAATGCAAAATGTGTGAGGATTTATGGACAGCTCCACTCCTCAACTAAAGACTAGGAACAGCTGGTCTCCTCCAACTCAGCTCAGTCCTCCCACTATTAGCATCATGCACAAAGCAGCAGCCACCATCCTGTCATGTGGGTGCTGGTGATAGAAGGCGTTGTCTTTGGTCATGATGCTGTGCCGTGTGGACTTCAGCCTGGAGTTAATCCTGTGGAGCTACGGTGACACCAGGCTGCCTGGGGCTGCATACCTGCATGGTTGTGCTGCTCTGACATCTGAACACTGGCATTTGCTGGGCACTTTCCCCAAAAGGCAAATCCCCAAATTCCTCACTGAATTTACCCAGCAGTGATGGGGAGGGTGGTGTTTCTGGCAGATCTGCCATCCAAGGCACTTCCACAGGGTCCGTGACTGAGAGGATTGTTTGCAACTAGCTCAGATAACAGAAATTCCAGGCTGCTGATACATTACAAAACAAACAGGTATAGTTTGCATTTGGTTTTCATAAGGAGGCTAGATATGGCCTGAGGAATGCAAATACCTTATGATGAAGAGAAAAGGATTCTAGGACTGTGGAGGTGTAAGAGTTGACAAATTAGGTGGCATTATAGAATAATATTAGATCTTTTTGCAAACAGAGAAACAACAGCTGTTAAGCATGTCAGTATTTTGGGAGCAGGGGAATAGAAAGCATTTCTATCACATACACAGAAAGAAAGTGAATGCAGCAATGAACAGGTGAGAGAGCCTCATGTTGTTATCCATAGGAGGATAAAAGTACCAAATCCTTATTTAATCCTTGCAGAGTTATTTAAAATATTAAAAGTGGTGAGCCTCAAAGGGGATTAGGAATGGTTGCAAAGGGTGAGTTAAATTACAAAGTTAACATTTGAGATTTTTGTACTTATTTGCAGGAGTAAAGCAAGTACCTTTTTTGCAATTCTTCCTCTTTTTCTTTGATTGATGAAAACATGCACACCACATACTTAACTTACCAGTATTTGTGTCCTTTAAAGCCAGAGTGTGAACCTGGAACCCCATCCCTGCTCCCACTGTTCATCCTGCAGAAACTCCCAGCCCCACTTACCTGACTCCTGTTTCTGCCACTGCTGAGAACTCACACACCACAGATTCTCAGTCAGCATTAATCTTCTGCTCTTCCCTGCCTTTTTCCTCCTGGAGGGTAAGCGTTGATCTGATTTTCCTTCTTCATAAAGGTGACATTTCTCTCCCCTGCTTTTTGACCCCACTTTTTAATACTCCTTTCTCTAGAATAAAGGGAGGAGTTGAGTCTTGTCCCTCATTCCTCTCAGTCCTTCCTTTGTCTTTTGGGACTAGTATCGCTCAAGTTGTTAATGATCCCTTGAGAGAAACTGAAAAATTAATATTTAATTGTCGCAGTGCGGCACTCTCCAACGTGCTCACTAACAAGGGACAACACTCCCCAGGGGCCCTGGAATCCCCAACCAGCCACCACAGATCCATGTAGAAACACAAACAACACGGGCCCTCCGTGTGGACTCTCAAAGGTTTTGCTCTCGGGAAAGTCTAGGGACAAAAGGATTCTAAACTGGGTGTACAAGGTTGATATAGGGGGGCGGTTCAGGGGGCGGTACAATCAGCGGAACACAGTGAAGGAACATAAGGCAGGGGTGACAATATAGAAACCAATGGGGAGATACAGGGGGAGGGAACAGCGAACATTATCCAATGGGGATTTCCAAAGGGGAAGTCCAGGAAGGGGGTTGGCACAAGGGAGGATTGGCTTCTGAGGGGAGGAGGAACAGGAAGTGTGTGGGAATAAGGGGCTGGGTTTGGGTAGGACTGAGAAGTGGATGGGAAGATACAATTTAGGGTAAAAACCAACAACATGGGGAGAGGGGCTACAACCCAACAATGCAGAAGGGAATAGAATAAACTATTATGAGCAAAACCACACCGTAACAGTAAATGACTCGAAGAACTGGCCATTTGCTAAAGCAGTGGGTGCTTTGCTGATGCTGTGCTAGGTCACAGCCCGCGTGCAGAGGCGTGCACACCCACCACTAGAGGTTACAGGCTGGGTTTTCACCCAGATAAGGGAAGAGGCCAATAAGAAAGCAGACCCTGCAGAGGTGGGATAGTGCTTTCTATCATGCCAATGTCCTCTCTTACACAACTGGCTCAGATGTAAATCTCTCCCCCCACCCCTGTGGAGGTATCAGAACATTCACACACAGTCCTGAAGATGTTCATCTCTTCTGATGGGACATAATTGGCTCAGCTAAACTGACCTGAGAGGCAGCTCTCATGTCTTAGACAGTGCCATAAACCATCAAAGACCCTGAAGCACCCCCAGACTCATTTCTGAGACCTTCCACCAGAGGACTGCATGTGATCCACAGTGTTACATCAGACAGTGTAAACTCCCTGCCTCAGAAGGAGTATCCCACCTGAACCTGCTGAACGCTGTGTTTTGCAGGCAATATACTTGCCTAGCAAGTATAATATAATACTTGGGTGGCAATATACTTCAACTCTAACCCTTCTTTTTCTTTCTTTTCCCTATACATTTTCTTAACTGCTATTTTTGTGCTTTTATATTGCTATATTTCTACAGATAATAACCAAACCAGCTACATATCTACTTCCCATTGCAAGAATATTGTTCTGAAATGAACCTGCCATATGCATATTTATAAACACTTGTCATTTAGTGGTGTTTCACTCTAATCTGCCCCAAGGGATCTTTTAAGAAGAACCTTAGTTACTCTGCCTTCAGGGGTAGGTCATAACATCCCTGAAAAGCTCTACTATTCTAGTTTAATTTACTTGCATTCATGCTGGTGAATCTCAGACCTGTCCATCACATTTTTACAGTAACCTCATATTAAGGTGGACTTTAGGCATTTGGATCTGGATGGACTGCTTGAGCAGGAGGCTTGCACATTAAAGCACTTTAGCTTTAGTGTGACACTTCAGTAGCTGCAATACTTGTCTTGAGCACCAGGATGGAGTCCATTTTCCTATGCAAGCTGGTCCAGGATGAGAGGGGCTCCTGCAGGTGCTGGAGGATGGATATCCTGGAGCATCTGTCTCCAGTACTTGAAGATTAGTAAGCTCTCTGAGATGCCTATCCACAGATAGGGCTTGGAGAGTGCCATCCCCAGGACAGGCAGTGGAAGGTGCAATTTAAGTGCCTATGTTACGACAGGACAGTTTGAAATGTTCTGCATATATATGAAAACTTCACCAGCCTGGCAGATACAGCACAGAGTGACCATGTGTGAATACTGTATTTGAGGAAGAAGATTCTTGAGTACCTCAAATACCATTCGAAGCTTCTGTTTAGGCAATTGAATACCGTTAGTTGAGCCCTGAGAGCAAGTTGTCCTCCCAGCTATTGAGGGTGCCTAAACAGAGCCACCTGCATTATTCTAGATGTCAGGTTACTTAGAACACTTGCTTAAGCTGGTAAGCAGGGCAGCAAGCCTGGGAGGTCACTGCTGGAATGCCAGCAAGGTGCCTACAGCATCTCAAATGGCTCTTGGTGTCCGTGAATCACTGTAGATGTGACTGTGCTAGACAAAGTTGAATCACTCTTTGTGCTCCACTGACTGTATTGACTGGCTCCCCTTGAGTATAATATGAGCTTAAACATGCAGCTTAAATAGTGGCATCTTGATTTAGTCTGGACCTGAATTCTGCCTTTTGAGCTGACAGTCTAAATGTAGCCCTGTATTTTTTTTTTTTATGTAGTGCACTTAGCAGGAGGGTTAAAAGCATTTAACTTCAGGAGTTAAAAGTCTTAATAATAATGGCAAAGTAATAACACCAGTGAAATAACATCATTATTCCTACTCTGATTTGCTAAAAAGAAAGTCCTATTCATTCTTCTATTTCTAGGCCTCTGTAGTAAAAAACTAGATGAAATTCATCTCCAAAGTTTATCTGTAATTATATTATGTATATTTAAATGTCATTTAGAATATATGACATATTTTTCACATTAAGAAATAAAAAATACCCACTAGCAGAACTAGAAATTAGAAGATGCTGACTACAGCCCCCTCGAAGCACAGAAAGTTCAGGGGCTTCTTTGGAACAAAGCCAATTTGCTTTCTCTCCTCCACCTGATGCCTTCAGATACATAGAAGCCTCCTGCTTAATGCTGTGTTACCCAGCCTTGGCTGTGTCAGCCTCCCTGTTCCTGGCTGCTCAGCACTGTGCTGGCTTTGTTTTTCCTAAGGCTGAGCCAACAGCACTCTGGCTGGGATTTGCCAGCAGAGCAGCCTCTGAAAGCCAGGGAAGGTGGAGAACCTGGCTCTGTCTATTCTCATGGTTAGTCTGACAAGTTGCTCCTGTAGGAGGACCAACTGAAATATTGTTTCTGCAATTTATCCTCTGCCAGCTCTAATTTTTCATGTTCTATCTATGCTACAACTTAGTTGATGCAGCAGATGCTTGTTAAATAAAGGAAGAGAAATACTGCTTCCTGTTTATTTATATATGTTTGATAACTTCTAGGAGGATAGATTCTGCCTATGCCTTCCTTAATAGAAACTGGATCTGCTGTGATGTGAGAGAACCAGCTGTTAGAGAAGGGCTCATCCTCCAGGCAACCTTAAATTTCTTTCATCAGGCAGGACGAGGCTTCACATACATGGTTTCTCAAAGGTTCTACTTTAAACCCAAGCAAATGATAAAATGGCAGGAAATGAGATATTCCTTCCAAATTGGGAGTGGGGAGTGAGTTGATTTAATTTTTAAGGGAACACTGGCACACACCAAAAATGCCAGAAATTTATACCTGAGTTACAGTCAGTGCAGTTACCTGTTTAGGTTCCTTAGTGTTTTCCTCTTGGCTGTGGATTGGGAGGTAAGGTGTTTTTACTCATCCACAAAATGGCAAAGTTTGTTGCTATACAGTAAACCCTTGCAGCTTGGGACATGAGAGTAAAAAGAGGACAAAGTCATGTTTGCTTGTTTTAAAAAACCAAAACTTTTCACAAATAAAGAGCAACCTCCAGCATGTCTAGCTGTTCCGAGCTCCATGTGCCCAAGTACCTCTGGTTCTGTTCATTCAGTTTGGCCAGAGGCCTCAGGACACTGATATCCCTTTATAATTGTCCATGGCCAGCTTGAGTTTTCTGGCAAATTTTGAGTTTTAGTGGGATTTCAAGGGTCCTCGTGCAGCAGCCTTCTCTGGTTGCAGACATGATGGAGGCTGCAGGACAGGTCAGATTTGGCAAAGCGGCATTGAGCATGAGATGGGTCACAGAAAGGCTCCAGATATGTTGGAAATGTGTGACCAGATTTTATTCTCCTTTGATGTAGTGGGAGACGTCTCCTACTCCTCCAGTTCTGGCCTTACCAGGTGAAGGGACAGAGGGAGAGGTGGCTGGGTGACAGAAGGGCTGCAGGAGGTGGCACTGGAATGGTGGAAACATGTTACCCTCAGATGAGAACCAACTGCCAGGGATAAGAAGGTGTTGAAGGAGGTGAGGATATACAGAGCTGGAAAAGAGCAGAAGTGTTCGGTTGGTGGGTGTATAACAGAATTGTTAAACTGTTTGCAGAAAGAGCAGTTGCATGGTCTGGGAGATTGGGTGGGGCAGGGCTGATTCTGAGAATGGCAGTGAATAAATAATGGTCCAGGCAGAGAAGGAGTCGCAGAGAAAAGACAACAGGAGATGAAAAGCCAAAGAAGGTGGCAGCGGGGAGGGAGGAAGGCAGATGTGGCACATGAGAAACAGGGAACAATATGGATTAGAGAAAAAGAAAAGCAAGGAACTGATAGGGAAAACAGAAAGAAGAAATATAAAACTGTAGCTGCATTTCACAATGGTTTTCAGTGGTTTCAGGAGGACTGTGGTCTCCTCCTGCATCCCACACTGCCCACACTTCCAAACCAGCAGACACACCGGGGACAAATAGCAGGCTTCCAGAAAAATGCACCTCTTCTTGGTGTGTTTGTCCAGACACAAATAATTTGATCTCCACCAATATCCTGTACTGCAGTCTCATCAGTCTCCCTGTCAGTTTTATGCTTATGCAGTATACGACATCCCCAAAACATCAACATCTCCATTTTAAGTATGTACTGGCATAAACATGGATCTAGTCAAGAGATTAGTGCAATATTTGATTTGCTAAAAAGGCTTAACAACTCTTAGTGTTTTCATATTGAGCTTCAGGGTCTGTATTTTAAACTAAAAAGGAACACCAGTACAATTTCCATTAATAAAATACCAGCTTATATGGGTTGCTACTGGTAAAAGAGAAATGCAGAAGATTTTTTTTATATACTTATTCTAAAATATAAATTTTTATATATATTTTTATGTACTTATTCTAAAATTGACCTGACAGCTTCTAGATATTCCTTGGTGACAGATCTCTAACTATTCAAACAGATAATTTTCAGCTCTGGCATTTCTCTTTGGAACTTTATGCAAAAATTTTTCCATAATATTTAGCATGTCAAAGGCTGTCTGACAGCTCCAAGCCTTGCTTGTAAAATACGCACACGCAAAAATGTAACAAGGATGTGTTTTGGCAATAAGCTTAAATCTCAAAGAAATGTTCCAGTACCTTGATTAATTAAAGACAACCCAAGTGTTACCTCCAGCCTGCTCTGGTACATCATTAAGCAGCCTAATTAATACTAGGACATACTGAAACAAGAGAGGTATTTTGGAATTTCAGTTACTAAGGGAAACCTAAGTGCTGTCTGTTAAATGCTTTGGCCTCCTTTTCTTGTAGAAAATGTGCTTTATAACTTCCCCATATGCTCCTGCTGTTCTCTCCCTGATGGATGTTGCTATGGAAGCGAACTGGGGAAAAAAATCAAACAGCTAATAATGTTTCTGCAAATGATTGCACAGGTGGAGATGAAAAGTACAGATGACACAAGTTAGTTAAGCAGGGGATTTGAGCTGCAGCAACAATTTGAGGCCAAAAATCAAAAAACACACACACTTTGCTTTCTTTCCTCTATATAGAAGTAGTGAAATTCCAGATCTTTGCAGGCTGTTGAAGTTTACTTTAGCCTTCATTGAGTATATGCATTCAGAAATTTTGCCCTAAAACACTGAGTGCCCTAAAACACTGAATAAAGTAATAAACTGATGGAGGTTTAGAAGGAGAAGAGCAGGGCTGGGTACCCTGCTAGTGGGTGGGATAGCCTAGAAGGACATAGGTCCTTTGAGGCTATGGGATAAAGAATTTCTGTCTTTCACTCAAATTAGAAGTGTTCCTTCAGTTTTGTATGATATTTGAATCTCATTATAGTATCAGGGGGGGATGTACATGCTGGGCATCAGAAAGACAAACCAGTGGCGTTACTTTTTTATATTCCTTCAAAGGAGTATAAGCTTCCTGATATAAAGCACATACCCAAGAAGTGTATGTGAGTGAGGAAATGCAGCAGCATGTTGATATAGAGCACCTAGTTAAGTACTGAAAATGAGGATGCTGAGAGCCAAGGAGTACAAGTGATACAGCTCACACCTGGCATCTCTCAGGCTGCTGGCCAAGGGCAGCCAGGTTGGCTGGTGTCTCCAGGGCACAGAATAGGTAGCTACTCTATTTATTGCTTGCTTGCTTTTCAATCATGTTGGCTGCTGCTCACCCTGACTCCATGACACTAAACTTCTCTTTAGCTTTTCTGACTCTTAGATAAAATTACACAAACAAATCCGCTTCGGGCTTATGCTGCTTGATTCTGTGTCCAGGCATCCATTCCTCACTGCAAACAGCTTACAGCCTGTGGCTTCTTCCCCAGACTACCTTAGACACGTTTTAAAGTGCTACTGCACCCCCTGAATGCTCTGGGATGGGGCAGACTTCGTCTGGCCTGGAGCTTGGTTGCCACAGGGCCTCCTGAGCCCATGCTGCTCAGGAGATGAGGATGGGCAGAGAGTACACTGTCAGTGGACATTCAACCAGAGGCCACTAGCCTCATTTTACCATCATTTTAAGTTTTTTGGATTCTGTTGCGCACCATTATGTAACATATTAGTGATGCTGGTGTATGCTGAGAAGTTGAGTCCTTCCTGGAAGAGCTCTGTGCTGATCACCTTGCTCTACACAGAGCTTTTCACTGCAGATGTTGCCAAGCAGAAACTCATGTCTTGTGTACTAAATCAGAGCCCCATCCATGTTTATTTTTAAGAAATGTCCCCTTTCTGCCAAATATTATGAAACTTTTAATGAAAGTGATGCATCCTGTCAAAACTTTCTGGGGCAAACTTTTTAACCACTTGTAATCAGGAGGTGGATTTCAAACAAGGGAAAGGTCAACTTATCCACCTAACTATGTGTGGGTCAAGTGCCTGGATGAGTCCATCACACCCACAATGTGCTACCCTATGGTACAAGGATAAAGGAAAACATGAATCAAAATGTAGCCCATGTGGCTATATGTAGCCCATACATACCTAGAAGACACTGGAATACAAGCACAGGTGAAGGTGCACAAGTGTGGTCCACAACCTCAATCAGATAAGTCCTGGTGCAAAATTTGACCAGCCTTTTAGGGAATGGGACATGAATCACCTGATTCAGGCAGCCTTACTTGTGTTGGCAGTCCAACAAGTGACAAAGTTCTGGGGAGAGGCTGAATCCAAACTCTATAAATTCATAGTATTGGTGTTCCATCACCACTCTTGCTTAATGAAGGCACGTGCCCAGGCCCATGTACGCATTCTTCTGTTGGTGTGTCTCACTTGCATACACTGTATATGCACAAAGACATAAATAGCTTTCTACTTCTAAAACTGTTTTAAAAACAAGTTTCCCAGCTCCTGGCAGGGGTTACAAACTACTCTGTCCTGCTCCTGGATATGTGACAGCCCTGACTCAACTGCAGAAGAAACCTGATTTAGCCTATCCCATCCTCTCACATTGCTCTTGAGGGAGAAGAATCCCCTGTCTCTCTGAATGGAAAAACTTTCCAACCACTTTCTTTGATTATTTTGTCTTTTTGTACTATGTCTGTGTATTCTTGGAAGGAGGGACAGTGCACTGTGTGCAGCCATAGTCACTTGGTATTCAGGGGAAGTTCAGAGTTAGTGAGGCGCCTCTAGAGCAGCTGCAAAGGGCCTAATATAAATATGAAGAGCTGCCGAGATTCATGATTGCACCTGGCTGCCCTGCTGCTTTACAGCCATTGCAAATTAATTCTTTCTGCATGTGAGCAACTAAGTCAAGTCACTTAAACTGGTGGTTCCCTGCTGTCCCCTTAGGAAAAGAAATAGATGATTTGCACTGGAGAGACCTAGTCCAGTGCCAAGGGAGCCACCAGCTACTTCGCTGTGCCTTTTTATGATTGTTGGAGCAGGGAAGAAATTTCAGTTTAAAGTTCAGCTCCTGTATAACCCTTGGTAAGGTTCAGTTACAGCCTCTGGACCAGCATTCCTTGGGCACATGAAAGGAGCATGTGGATCTGCTCCCTTGTCCTGGTAGAACTCCAGGCACAGCCATGCAGAGGAAACAATTGTGTATTTTTCCACGGGATTCACTGGAGCATGATGGCTGCAGCAGGAATGACAGGGAAAAGGGAGCAGAATATGTTTGGGAAGGGACACTGTTCAAAATGGCAAAAGCTGCTGCTGAATGCCTGGGCCACATCCTTGAGGCCCCGGTTCTGGAAGTGCAAACTCCAGCTCCCTCAGATAGGTCTGAGTTGCACAGCTATGCTGCCTTTAGGAGTGAACTGTGTCTCTCCCACACTGTGTGGTGCTGAAGGACAGATCACCCTCTTTTGCTTTCCAGAGTATTTGATTTATGGACACATAGATCCCAAGCACTGCAGAGACCCAGTGCAGCACAGAAGTGTTTGTGGTGCAGTATATCTAATTCCTGTAATGTATGCAAAGCTCTCAAAATGCTAACTTTTTATTTCAGTCTGTGAAAGAGAAATATATTCTCTCTTGGGCTGGTGACATTATTATCAGAGTTAATACTGTCAGAGACGAATATCTCATGTGTTTCTGTCCTGTGATATACTCCTGGGCATTCTGCTATGGGGGGAAGATCCTCCAGCCTCCCTGAGACCCAAGGGGGGCCTCTGTTGCCCATGTGAACTTCACTAAAAATCAGTCCCTCTTCAAAGTGGGCCAAGAGTGCTGTGTCTTCTAGGTTAGTTTCCAGCAGTTAACCATACATTTCTGCTCTTTCAAACACCTCAGTAGAGAACATCAGTGGCAAGCAACCAAGGGGAATTAGGAAAGAGGGATATAGGGTTGGATGGCTCTATTGAGCTCTAGGCTGCAGAGTCAGCACTCAGTTACTCCTTTCACATGATCTGTGATCGGAATACCACACTTTGAAATAGGGGCAAAGTCCAGGCTGGTACCTTAGGCATCACCCAGCCCTTCTCCCTTGCCACAGCATAATCAAGTCCACCTGAGACATTCCTGGTTGATATTTTGAAGATTTTTTTAGTGTGTCCTAATGCCTCATTAAATGACTCTCTAATATGCCTGAGCAATCTACATCCCTGTAACAGGTATTTGCTATTTAGGACATACTACTGGCCAATCAGTTGTGTCAATACTATAGAGCCAAGAGGCCAGTATGTCCCACTTCCCAGGGAACATGGCTAGCACACCAGATAGGGCTGTCACCTGAGCTCTGTGTATCTGAGTTCTCTGCCAAGAAGAGAATGGGAGGGGTGGGTGTAAGTCCTTCAAACCTCACACTGGTTCCCCACGTCCGTGGTAGAAGGGTGGTGTTAGGTGTCCTGCCTGTATTCCTTCGGAGTTCCCTGCAAAAGCAGTGTGACACAAGTATGTCAGTCAATCAATTTGTTCTTAAATGGCCCTAAATGGCCTGCAACCTTCCTCACCCAGTGCTGGGGTCTGGCTGCTCAGGGCAGCAGTGCCTTCACCTGCCTCTGGGATTCACCAGAGCAGACCTCACCTGAAGGAAATGAATGTAAAATTGAACATTAGCAGATGATTTGATGATACATTCATCCAAGCATTATGGACCTGATTGAGTACACAATGCTCCACATACACATATATGCTTTTTAATGTCCGTGGCAACCTTATTTCTGCTTGATCCTAGTTTCCTTTATTTGCAAAAGTAAAAATACTATTATTGCTGACCATAAAATTATTCAGCCCTTTTATACATAGCTATAGGAGTTGAAGCACTCCACTGATTTTAAAGGATGTAATCAAGGATATGTGTGCAAACAGTGCATAAATATGTACTTTCGTTACTCAGATGTAGTTTGCCTGTCAAATATGAATGAATTTGCTGTTTTTGCAAAAGTGGTCAGTGCAGAATCTTTCCCAAGGCTCCCTAGCAATACAAAAATCCACATTCTGTGTCTTGAATGAATAAGCAATTTTTAAATCTCCTAATCTTTTATGGAATTGTATAAAAAACAGGCTGTAATGAATTTTGTTGCAACATAAAGAAATTACAAAATCATTAAAGACATTCTATATAATTGTCAAAGAGGAATCATCCTTCTTTTTCAACTACTTCATCAAATTAAGACCAGACTCTGCCATCTGCCTAACAATAGCTTCTATGTATTGATTTAATAAACATATTATGGTACAGAGAATTAGAATAAATACTAGGATATGTATATATCCTGATTTTCCTGGCACCAGTATAGCTGTGAAGAAAAATGTAAACTGGAGCTCATGCTCCTTTTCAAGGAGGGAGCATTGTGTATAGCATTAACATGGCATAGCAGAAGAATAGACACTGTGAAGGGCCTGCTCTTCTGTTCTCACTTGCATTTTGGAAGCAACAACAAAACTAAAAAAGGGCTGAGAAGATGGATTTGGTAGGAATTTTTCAGTTTAGGCATGTTTCATTTAAGGACAAGTTGGTTGGATTTCCTTTTCCTGTGTTATTTATTAATAGGGAAATTCCTAATATTAACATGGTACAACTACTTCTGTCTCATGGAGGTATGCAGTTGGAGATTTTTCCTTACTTCTGACTAAGATGTAGTATTACTGTTCCATTTAAATTTGATATTCAGCTTGTATGACTGTAGGGGGATTTAAAAAATCCTGTTAAGAAATGATTAGTGGTCAAGTCACGGCAATGAAACAAAAAACTAAAACTAATTAATTCATTATCTTACTCTAACTCCCCAAATGACTGTATCAATTTCAGCCTAATTCCTAATGACTGGGACAAAGAGGTGACATGTATCCTTGGAAGAGCTGAGGGACAAAACTTTTTGTATTCCACTAGATTTCCCTGAATATTCTTGTTCAGAAGGCAGAGCTCAGCAGTAAAAAAGAACATAGCACTTTTGAGTTGCAGCAATAAGATTTTTTTCTGGAGTTAACTAATGACCTTACCTATTCAATCCATCTCTTAGCCTTCAGAGCACTAAAATGAGTTCAACAGACATGACATTTGTATAGTACTTCTCACTGAATAAATGTGCTGTTAGGCATGTTGCTCAGGTTTCCTTGTATCTTTACAAACTATTCTCTGCCTGTAAAAAGCAGTCTGCCTACATCCAGATGTGCAAGCCATGCCTTAAAAACATCACTCCTTTCCACCAGTGCCACTTGCCCTCCCACACCACAGCTCATCCCTCCTTCTCCTCTCCAGCTCAGAGGAACACATTCTGGGACCTTGGGCTACCTTGAAGCCCCAGAAGAGCAAGGAAGAAAAGTCTGACATTTTGCTGGAAGGAACCCAGCACAGAAAAGCTCCAGTCACTGAAATTTGCAGCTAAGCAGGCAGAAATAGGTCAGGCCTGATGCTATTTGCAGACTGCTTTTCCAGGGAGTGGGGAATAGGCTAATCAGTTCTAGGGGTTAATGTGATGTCAGCTCACCTGTTCCCAAGGAGAGGTTTGTATTTGACCTCCTTCAGTGAAGCCTGCATGCTCCTAGAGCTTATTCTAACATGAAGAGCGACTAAGTCGTTCTTACCATGCATATTTCACCCAGGCTGGTGTTGCAAGACCTTTGCATTATTCCTTTCTGCCCCTCTGTATCCAAGGAAGACCTACATAGTCTGTGTCTCTCTATCAGGAAACTGAAGTCATGTTTTATGTCTTACATTTGGTAGCCATGAAAAAGTTATGCTTGAGCTCAAGTCTGATTTGATTTAAGACTCAGTTTATCTTCATAAAACAGACTTTTTGGCTGTGCTTTTATATTTGGTGTATTATCAAAAGAGAGGTGTCCTGCCTGGAATTCTCAGGGCATTGCTTATTTTCTGAGCATTTTCTGGAACTGTGGCAGTGCTATATCGCTGCTGTGCATTGGGATGTGCAATGGATATAGCAGTATCTTCCTGGGACACAGCTCACCCGGAACCACAGCTCACTCCTGTTTTCACCAGAAAGCTGTTGCTCTCAGGAGGCAGAATTTTGATGAGCCTGGAAAACATTTTGGCCAGAATGAATTAAAAATGGATGATTCGTAAACACATGGGTGTTGATTCTGGTGTTTAGAGTAGGTTACTGGGGTTTTGCAAAGAAGGAGATCCTAAATAACAAAGCCATAACCCCTAAGCACGGTTGGCAGATGGGTCATTACCCTTCAAAAATGGCTGCAGTTCCAGTGCTGATACCAACTTCATGCTCTGCTTTGTTATGTCTTTCTCAGATGCCACTATGGTGTGTGCTTAAATAGCATTCCCTTTCCAGAAAGTTCATTTCTGTGGAATTTATATGAGACATCTGTCTCTTTCTTTTGTGAGCCCATGCTCTGGTTTTGATTTAGTGTATTGGTTTCCTTCAGTGCCAAGAAAACACTGATCCTCTCAGGCTGATAAATTCTGAGGATTGCTCTCATTCTGTTTTCTTATGTGAGGAGACGTTTTAATATTGCCTTCTTATCCATCAAAGCTCTTCTTCATCTCAGGGACTCAGGAAACTACATGTTTGGGAACTGAATTCTTGTAAGTGTCACTTTCTAAAGGTAAACTCCTGACCACTGCTTCTAATCATATTTTAATGGGAAAGGGCTTGCAGAGGGATTACATAATCAAAAAGATGGCTTTGCATTTTCTCCCAAGAGTTTTTAACTACAGTTGGACTCAGTCTGCTTTCCCCATCCCTTGCCTAGCAATCATGGAGAGGAAGGGAAGGATGCATTTCAAGCTCTATGTTTTTCAAGCTCAGAGTTGACTACTCACCAAAAATATAAAGTAGGAAGTAATTCCCGGAATCTACGAGTCTCATCTCAAGAAGATATGTGTATTTACATTCATAATCACCAAAGGCATGTAATTCTTGCATGAGTCTGCAGCTCACAGTAAATAGCTATTTGTCCTCATGTCCAGTGAACAAAACATTGCAAGTGCTTTCTGCTGGCAAGAATCAAATACCTTGCTTATGTCAGTAGGTCTTTGATATACAGGAGCAGCCATGGAGACAGTGAAATCAGCCTTGTACCACTCCTCTGCACCTGGGCAGGTGAGCAGTAGAAGGCAGAGGCTGGCAGCCTCCAGAGACCAGTGACACCAAACACTGCTGTTCTTAAACAAGGGAGAAATTATGAGCCGAGGAACAGAATTGTGTTTCAGCACAGTTTGTGTCTGGGTAGCATTATTTGCCTTCTGTTTGGTGCTATTTTAGGCACTTGGAGCAAAACATCTTTTCTGGTATCATATTTTCAAGAACATGGAGTATTTGACTCAGGAGCCAGATCTATTGCTGGCTATTGGTCAGAAATTAGAGAGAATACAGTTTGTGAATAATCAATCTTTAAACAACAGTGACTGAAAACTACCTTTGTTTCTTAATCTCAGTCCTTTTTGTGTTGGCCAGTGGTGGAGAAAGGGCACCTGACCCCTGGGAGGTGTTTTGTTCTGTCAGGAGGCATCACTGGGTTCTGAGGTGCATCTAAGCAGTGTGTCACTCATTCCTCAACACCTCACTAGTAGCTGGTGAGGATTTGTGTGACAGATGAACTTGAAATATTTTGCTGCTACATTCTTTAATCTCCTTTTCTGCTCTTTTCCAGCCCCACTGAAAATAAAACTCTGAACTTTTTTCTTAGCCTTAAACTTAGTATTAACCTTAAGCCAACTGCAGCTGAACCATTGGAAGTTTTCCTCTGGCCATCACCCATACTCCCCATACTAAATATTTCTCTCAGCTGCCATCTTTGAAGCCTCTGCTTCCCTTTTGCAACCCCATTTCAGTCTCATTTGCATTGGTGTACTGGCATTTCTTCTTCAACCCTAATCCTAAACATGGAAGTTCTCCCAGACTCACATTAGGAAAATTTTAAAAAAAGAAAATGCAGTCTTTCTTTTCCTCTAGTAATAGGGCAAGGTGAGAGTTAGGATTAGAGATAGATATAGAGTAAGGGTCACAAATGGGTTAGGACTTGAGTTGGGGCTGAGAAGAGGAAAGCTCATGCTTTTCCTAGGGAACTACAGCTTTTGGAAACATTTCTAATGCCTTTCTCACTACCAAGTTCCCCCAGGGAAATCCCTCTCGAGTACCCTGGAAGGAGATGATTATTTCATATGAAAGTGAGGTGGTGCATTCCCATAAAAAATAACTTGTTTCCTGGCTTTGTTCCAAGTACAGAAGAAGCACAAGCAGATTTATCACACTTCCTTATACGCCTTCATTTGGACACTGGTCATTAAGCCATTTTTCTTTCCACAGTACCTCTTTCCTGTCCCCAGGTGTGGATTGCTGCAGAGGACACATGGACAGGGAGCTTGTGCACAGCAGTGCCAGGTGGGTGAGCAATTCTCTGCTCCCTGACTTTGCAGAGCAGGTTTGTGTCCTGCTTTGCTTGAGCAAAACGGGTCTAGTACAATTACACTACACAAGAACTGTACTCCAAATACAGCAGTGACTGAGCTGCTTATGTTAATATCCCTAGGGTGTAAGTATTTGGGGAGTAAAGGTTTCTCTTATGGTACAAGACCCTTCTCTGATTGTAGTGACTGAGAAAACAACAAATGGAAATGTTAATAGTGAATTAACGCAATCATAACAGGCTGCTTCTCTTCCCCCACAGGTGCTGGAGGAAGGAAATCTAAGTGGAGAGAGCTGGATTTCTTCCATAGACACGGAAGAACAAGTACATAGCCCTGAACCCAGCACAGTGACATGCTGTAGGCAGTCTTGAAAAGCCAGCTATTGCCATGTCATATCTGGATTTTACCTGTTCTCACAAGTCAGCAGGCTCTCTGGATTTTGCAAACGTGCTCACTTGTTTTGTTTTTTTGTTGCTTTCATAATAACTCATATGGGCACTTTTGTAAATTGCCACTGTTGTTTCTTCCACTTACATCACAGTTTTTTGATACTTCAGTTCTGAAGTATCATAAAACCTAGATTTATAGTATAATGGGAATTTGGAGAGCTGTAACATACAAGCAGTAGGTGTTCATGAAGCACAATTATAATACTGAGCTAATCAGCACTGCATTCAGTTGACTAAACTCTCATCTTTTAAATGACAGTAAAAAAATCTTTACATAAAAAAAAAATTAAGGATAATGCAAATGTAGGAAAAGTCAAGGCAAGTTCATTTGTTTCAGTGGACAATGTGTCAGAGCTGTTCTATTGGTTAAAGCCAGTACTATTATTGCACATCATGCTTCCCAGCTCCTGAAGGTTTAAAGGCACAGGCAGGTAATGCACAGCACCTGCTGGAGGAGTTTAGGATGGGATGGGGGGAAATGGTGTACAAGAGTTGGCAGGGATGCTGGATACTGGCATCCTCAACATCCCCACAAGCAAAATTGTTTTGTTTGAGACCTGCTTCACCAGTCTCCATGCAAGGTATGATGATACATGTCTTATATTTCTACATATTTTCTCTAAAGGTTTTAGACTTTTTGTCACAGGTTTCCTTAACCTTTCATGTTACATCAGTACATACTCTGCAAATCTGAAGAGAGAATGCGCATCAGAAAAATCAGATGAGTCTTGGCTGACCCCAAAGGGTAAATTATATTTAAAAGGAAAAAATGCTGCCTCCTTGATCTGTTTCTTACAGGCTTTTTCCATTTAAATTTTTTATCAAAACAACTCTCAGAAAATGCCCTTCCCCATACCTGTGTCTTTTCCAAACATGGGCTCTTTTCAAGACACAATGGTGCAGAGTGGCCCTGATGAAGTTCTTCCTCTTGTTAAATATGGACTTTATCCATGCAACAGTTTTAGCCCAGTGGTGGCAGCCAAGTCAGATACACCAACTGCTCTTTGGCTTCTGCACTGGTGACCAGTTCCTGTCCCATCTCTGCTGCTCTCAACCACTCAGGACCTTATTAGCAAGCCACTACTCATACATGGGCACTCATTTATATAATTCTTTCCTAGTTTTCCCTCTCTGTGCCTAGAGACGCCCTTGAAATGCAAATATCTCCCATGATTTTTGAATACAGGTGCTCTCTGCCTGTGAGTGAGGTGGCACAGAGAAAATAATTCTCAGTAAGATGCCCGAACCCTCCCTTTCAGCATTTTCTGAACTCCAGTGGCATAGGGCTCAATTGCAAAAATCCTCTAAGAAAGGCTTCACTAAGTGGAGCACATCAAGAGAAAATAAAGAGTGAGGCCCTGGTTCCATCCACAGAAGCTGTCATGATTTATTTGCTGTCACTTGAATCTACATTAAAAGGCTTGCTGCGACTTCACCAATTTCTTTCCGTTCTGATTGTCTCGATCTCCGCTGATATTTGAGGCCTGGCTTGTTATATTTGAATTTGAAAGATATGTAGCCACCTGAGCCTGGCAGCATGCTAGCATTAACTTCTGCCCAATGGGCTTTTGCTGGTCCTTTATGGAAGATGAAAATGGATGAATCAACTTCAGAGGCTTTCTGGATTGTACAAAACCCATCCTTCTTCCTACCCAAGTAAAGCAAGAAGTCCTGCTAATGAACCCATCGGAGGAGGGCTCTGTCTGCTGCTCTGTGGCAGTGACATCCAGCGTGGCTGTGAACTTTTTGAGCAGCCATTTCTAAATTGGGAAGTCTTAGATTTATGTGGCCATTTTCTTGTTTTAAAAGAAGAAGTCAATACGTATTCACAGTTTGATCCCCATTAAGGGCTGAAGTGATGCCACGTTTCACCAGGAGAACGTTAATGCTATCAATTTTTCAGCTTTCTTACTTTATTTTCAGCATGTCATGTCCCTTCATATTTAGCATGTTATGAGGAACCACTGAAATTCAATTACTGCCTGTCACCGCTGTTTATATTGATTTATAGACCATCCATTTTGACAAGTTCATTGCCAAGCTTTAACATGCCTTAATAGCTTTATTGTTTATTAATGGTAATGCACTGGTCCAATCTCCAGCCTGCAGTAAATGTCAGCCCTTCCTTTCAGTGGTGGACTGTGGGCTGCAGAGCATGGGTGGGCAAGTGGCCATGACCAGGGGCCTGGCAGCACCCTCCTCCCGCTGCCTAAATGCCACTGGCACCAATTCCTTTGGTTAATTGGATTTGTCTAACAGCTTCTTGCCAGGAGGACAAACCTGCCCAGCAGTGCCAGCAGGGTTTTGGCAGTGCCACAACGTGTGGCAGTGCCAATGCTGTGGTGTCTCTGGGCATGGAGCAGCCCTGGCACACACCACACCTGGCTCAGCACACAGACCACACCTTACCCTTAGAAAGATGTAGAGTAGTAGTGTATGGTCAGCACATCTGAAGAGGGTAGCATAGCAGAGACTATTATGAGAAATGCAGAGGTGAAAAGTGTAGGTGCATCATGGGGCTTTTTTATGTCAGGCTATGTAGAGTTTTATAATGAGGGCAGAGTTCATTGGCAATTACTGCTTAGGAAAGTTTCCATGGATAGCTATTTTTCTTTCTTTTCTTGCCAACTGGCTTTTTGAAATATCAATTTACCATAGGAAAAATCCTCCTCAAAAGCAGGAGTCCACAGGCACTACAGGTCAGGACTATTTCAATGCAACTGTGTTGTAAGAAAAAAAGAATATCTTCAGCAGTAACATAACGACTTGTATTTCTTAGGCATAAGCTGTTGCATATTGGTAGGATAAGAGATGAGCAGTATATTTCTGGATATTTTCTGCCTAGAAACATATAGGTCCAGTTTTTCAAATAAAGCTGTAGCTGTTTCTCCATGCATGGATTTGTGTGTTTTCCTCTTTCCACTTTTAGCCGCTTTTGCAGTGCTGAGCATGGTGGTTTGTTTTTCAGGATTGTTTGCAGTCTCAGGATGGCTGCAGAGGAGAGCTGCTGCAGCTCAGAGGTGGGGGGCTGAGCTGTTTATCCAAGCTGGGGAAACATGAGGTGCAAATCCTTTCCTGAACAGCAGCTATCAGCAGCTCAGGTTCCTTTGCACAGCATTGCTCTCTCCTGTGAGCTGCTGACAATGGCAGGACTCTTTTCTTTCAAGACCCTTCCAGGAAGGTTCCTCCTTCCCAATACCTTGCTCAGCAGTGTTGAGCACCTTCAGAGAAATAAAATGATGTGCTCATTTTTGCCTTGGTCTGCTGAATTTCTCCAGGAGCATTAGTTCATATACTTCTCTCGCCTTGACTAAAATGATGAGAAATGTGTATCACTTACCCTGTCTTTCTCTCTCTCTTACACACACACACACACGCACACATACAAATACACACATAGATGTATTTAAAGTGACAGCTTAAAACCTAAGTTATAGCCTAGGAAAAACAACTAAAGGTGTTTTTTTCCTCCCTCAAATTCAGTTTTCAAAGTGAATTCAGGGGGAGTTGCCACTTTGGCTGATGAGATGTGACCTCTTTTAATCACTGCTGTCCACTGTCAGGTATGTCAGGCAATTTAACTTCAGGTGCATAATGGTAAATTATTATAGAGACAATGATTTTAAGTTTCTAGACAGTGGGAGCATTCCCAGAATCCATTACTGCCTGATTAAATTACTCAGATTTCTGTGTGTGAAGGTTTTGTACAGCAGCATGTAATCCACGAGAGTAACTAATCATATCATATTGATTTAGATGCTGCTAGAATGGGAAATCTAATTGTAATACTGTGAAAGCTTCTTGGGGAATCTGTACTAATGATTGCATTTGTAATCCCATTTGCAGGTGAAAGTTCTGAAGCGCAGCTGTGAGATGAATAGCAATGAAGACGGTTTGGACACAGCCCTGCAAAACCAGGTTGCCAAAGATGAGATGAACAGAGGTTGTCCTGATGACTCAGAAGCAACTTTACATTCTTCCGCTTTTCTCCACTGATGCAAATTTACATCCTTCTGCTTTTCTCCATTGATGCTTCCTGGGACTTGCACATAAAAAAGAATGTGAGCAAAAGGTGCAGGCAAAGATGATAAAAGAGGCAGAATTCAGCCCCCTGTCCTGCTTAACTTCAGAGGCCATACCATGAGCCAACACTGCAGTCTAGCTATGCTGGGGTTTTGCAAGGACACCACTTCTTTGCACTATCTCTCTTCTTTTTATCTGAGGACGAACACATTTGAAAAGCACTTTTAATTCAGGGAATGAAATGCTTACCAGCTATTCATTAAAATACTTTATTGTTATTTTATTCTTCTTTAAATACAAGTTTCTATGGTGTTTCTTTTGTGTTTGATGATTGCTAGCACCTTGATCTGCTTTGACCTTTCATGTCTGCTCTGGCAATATTATCCTCTCTTTTTTCACTTTCTGGAATATGTGGGTTATTAACATGTGAATTATATTAACTGCTTTTTATCTTTTCTCTTTGTGATACTGTTGCAGAGCCGTATAAATATAAAAACATAATCTGATGAATTACTTTGCTCCCTTTACTGTCATGGGATTTTTGTAGCTGTTGTTTTTTTGTTTTGTTTTGTTTTCTTTTTTCATTTTTCTGACTTGTTTATAATTTAATACAAATAGAAATAATCCTATCAAGAGAACACTTGCATCTCTTGCATACACCAGAGCTTGGGAGGTGATCTGATGGGTTAGAGGGCACAATTACCTGGGGGAAGACCTGCCCACCGGGCTGTGACAAGGACTTGAAACACTTGTGTAGGACCGGTGCAGCAAGTTTTCAGTTTGGAGGACAGGTCCCCTCAAGACCCTGAGGCTTCCTTTCCAACAAGCAGTCAGGCTCAGCTCACTTTCCTTCTTTGGCCCCTTATTTTTGAGGCCCAAACAGCCACGTCTCTTAGAGGCGAGGTGTGGTTTTGGCTGAATTAGTGACCACTCTCAGAGAATAGTGGAAAAGATGCCTTCATCTTTCCCTTGGGAGCTGACTCAGACAGATGCCAGCCTGGATTTCACAGCCCTGTGTCTTCCCCAAATCATTCTGCAAACCACATCAAGGAGCCCTGCAAAATGCCAGGGCTATATGTGCTGCCATCACCTTGCTGAGCACTCCAATGGGATGAGGAGCTGGGTCTGGGACTGGGATTTTCCGGGAGAGCCAGCCCAAAGCAGGACTAAAGACAGCAGATATAAACCAAAAATTTCATCTGCATCCTTCCTGCGGGTGCTCTGCAAACTCACCATGTGCTGCTGTGCATCGAACCTTGTGAAGAGAGGGGTGGTGGCCACCTGTGCTTACCAAGGGGTGCTCATCCCTGCTGCAGCTATTCAGTGCTTCCCAGTTTGCTCTTCTTGTCTGTGCTTTGGGTGAATAGGTACAAGGCAATAAACTGGGGCCCTGGGCAGGTGCTACCTGGCTCCAAACAGGTTTTAACATTTTTACAGTGAAATGTTAATTATTTTTATTGCAATGTATTTTTATGCACAGTTCAGATGTAGTTTAATTCCACTCACAACAGAGAGATTCTGAGTAATACAAAAGGCATAAGAAAACCCTGAGACTTTAAAATAAGCCCCTATTATGGTTCCTAGTCACGAACAGACATTGCCTTTGTATTGGGGAGATCAACAAAACTGGAAATTAATTAATCACAGTCTAAATAGCCTTTAGGATATTCAGTTATATATAGGAAAGCATTTTGCATGTGTGTTTAATGGATGACCCCTATCCTGTCTATTAGGTGTCATTGAAACCTGAGGGGTGTGTATTAATGTCAAGGCTTCTCAAAGTTTTAGAGAGCATTTGAATTTAAGACAAAATGCAGTTTGCTTCCTTGACAGGTATGCAAGAGTCTGAATATGCTTTGGAAAGTTGTCTGGGGATGCCTATTTTTGGTAATATAGATTCCCAACAGCTGTGGATCATGTTTCTATAGATGGTCTGCAACCAGAGTCAATTCCTCAGGCTGGCATGATCCCTGCCAGGCAGGAACAGGACAAGATGGAAGGAAGGACTCAAGCAAGCAGGCAAACAAGCCTGGTTCATATGCTGTGATCCCGTACTCAAGGACCACAGTAAATGTGTCATTAAAATATATTGCACTAAAAATATACACAGATTTTCCACATCACTGGGTTTTTCATGGAGAACCATACAGCAGTGCCCCAGATATCTATTGCCACTCAACAGTGGGCAATAATAAGAAGAGCATTTAATGAGATAATGTAAGTTAAATAATATTTGATACAAGATTATCAGATCATGCCTTGCTGTGAAATTGCAGGCTTTTTTCCACCATTATATGAGATATACTTTCCAGAAGTCTCCGATTTGCCTGACAGAGATTTCCTTGAGGTCTGAAAAATGCAGAGCAGATACAGAAATGTTTTAATGAATGCAGTCTCCTCTACTTCACTGTATTACTTTCTTCTCTTTTTCTGGGCTGAAAAAAAAAGTCAGTAGTGAGACTGGGACTCTCAAAGTGATGCTGACATCCATCCAACCATATCCGTTCCTCTGGAGATTGCTCCATGTCTATCAACATCTAACTGGGTTAAGGTTTTCACTTGTATGATGCCATCAGCCCGGCTGCCTTCCTGTCAGCTGGCAGATCTGTGATCTGAGCTATCCTCTTTCTGATTTGATTTGCACATTTCCCAGTCTTTTGCCTGTGATGCAGTCTTAGTAGGTGTCTGAGGACTGCTTCCCAGCATATATAATAGCTGAGCTGTGCTCTGTACAGTGCTCGAGTCAGGAGTATGAGCCACATCAGGCCGTGCTGAGCTATCCTGGACTGGATTTTGTTGTACACCCCCACATCATTGTAGCAATTTGTAGCCTACAAATTGGGTTTTTTGATCCACAGCACCAGAGGGGCTGAAAATAACTGTGATTAAAGATAAGCAAAGTATTTATATATATATATATGCTGAAATTGATAGAAAATGCAGTAAGTATAAAATTGAAGGAAGCATTCAATAAAGAGTCCCAGGAAGCTGGCTGGGTCTTTTGCCCACCAGACCAGAAGGTATGGTGCACTCATGCTGGCATTTTCAAAGATTTTCCTGTTTCTTTCTTTCACTGCCCAGTCTGTGCCAATGGCAGGTTCAAACTGTGAGGGTGCTGCTGCTGCCCAAAACTGTTCAGAGACCAAATGCAAGGCAATGAGCAAAAAACTCACGTCAGAAGATTTGGGAGGGATGTGTGTGCAGTTCAAGGCATGGCATCTTCCAGAGCATGTGGACCTGTTTGCCCACAAGGCAGCGTGGGATCTGCAGAAAAGGCATCCAGCAGGGTTTGGCTTCATGCCCTCAGCTGAGGGCCACCAGCAGGGTTTGACTTTGTGCCTGAAGCCAAAGGGCACCGTTCACACCAGGATGGAAGTTGTCTGGTTGAGAGAAGTTACACTTCCCTTACCCAACTCCTGTCCTGTGGAGTTTTCACCCCAAACCAATGTTCCTGAAGACATTTTTGCGTGATGTCTGAGATTTCTCAAAACAGCAGAAAAAAACCCAAAAATTCCATCAAAAATCACAACTCTAAAGGAGATGAAATCCTATGGATAAAGACTTTTTGAACAGGTCTCCTTTATCATTGCTGAAGCCATAAGTGGCAGCCTTGCTACAGAGGGTGATGTGCAGAGGGTGCTGCAGGCCATTGCCAGCTGCGTGATCACTCGGTGAAGACAACCACATCAACCACTTTCTCTGGAGTTCCTGCTGTGACACTTCTCAGCAAACAGGATTACTCCCATTTCATGCTCAGTTTGCATGTTTGTTTGGTTTTTTTGTTTGTTTTGTGCTTCCCTGTAATTAATCTGCAGCATAGATATATGCTTTCTTGTGCTAAGATTGTGTTTCCCAATATATTCAGGCTTTATATCTCAGTCAACATATTACCTCCCCCTGAAAAAGAATTATTTCTGTAATCAGATTAGTGCTGAATTTATACTAAGTCTGAAGTACAGCTTTACTCACTTGATTATTCAGTTTGCTTTAAATGTTAGGAATAAATTCCAAGAGAGTGAATCAAGCAATTTATTTTTTTACTACCCTTATACATATTTCTACTTTTTTTCCATGTACCTTTACTACCCAGCTCGAGTTGTAGAGAGTAGACAAAAAAAATGTTGCTTTGCAAGACTGTATGACCTATCTGAATGCTGAGATAAAAGCTTTAAACAAGTTTTCCAGTAGAAAACTTCTAAAGTTTCCATAAAATTTCTTCTGAGGTATGAGCTGTGAGGATTTTGGCTTTTTTTTTTTTTACACACTCATGGCTCATCTGAGATGTTGAAAAGATGTGATGGAGAGCAACTTCTCTACTACTGCATTAATGAGAGCAACAGCAACAAAGTCACTCTGTTGATGCCAACTCAGGCATATTAACCCACCTGACCCATTAAAGCAACACAATTCACAGTTTTATTGTGTGTGTGAACTTCTATGATCAGCCTATGTTGAAGTTATCCAGGTCTGGATGGTGTCTGTTCTTTCTGCAAATAGTGCTCACTGTGAACACTATTGTTTGTCTTAAAGGCAGGTGTTTTAGGACATTTCTAGGACAAAAATGCTGGATATGAAATATAGGTAGAAATTTCTACAGATAGAAATATAGATGTGAGTATGATATGTAGATGAACTGGGAAGATGCACAAGTAATATAATTCTTGTAAGTCCTAAGAGGTTTATTTATTTCATAAAACTTAAGAGGATTGTTTCTTGAGTGCTAGGGAAAGAGTTAATAAAAGTAAAGTCTGAAGTTGCCAAGTTATTAATTTTCCATTCAGGAATGGGTTGCTCTGAATTCAATTACCCAGCTGCAGAAGTGCTTCCTAGTATTTGATGGCATCTTAAAAGTGTAAATGATGATGTGCACATGGTGCTACTCAGAAATGAAAGGCCCTGCATGTCACATCAAGTTGGCCCTGGCAGGGCATGCCAAAGTGAGATGCCTTTCTCCTGTGGGGCACCACATCCCTGGCCAGCGAGGAGCAGCACCCAGTGCAGCAGCCTGGTGTAAACTTTCTTAAAAAGCAAGGGTCAGGCTTTCCATATGTGGCTTTTGCTTTGCAGTTCTCTAGACCTTGAACTGGTTCGTCATTTGTTCTGAGTTGCTTGGAAAAATGCTCTTCATGCTCTTATTTCTTCCTGCTTTCTAGTAGCCTCAAATATCACACAGGAATTGAAATAACCCTTTGATCTCAAAAGTGTCCTGTGACTACTAGGGGTTCTATGGGGAATGCAATTTTCTTTGGAAGTAACCAACAGGTGGTTTTCAGTCTGATTTTTCAGGATTTCTCACTGTCTGGTTTAGTTTTCATTGTCTTGAGGGATGAAATTGCCAGTGCACTCACTGAAGACACTCTGGAAAAGGGTATGTTAAATCAGGTCCCCATGGCAGAAGGTACTCCTTCAGTCTCATCTTTCCTACCCATAGTGCTGTCCTCATTAATTTTGGTCCTAATAATATCTCTGTGTATAAATAATTCTAGTGTCTCCTCTGTTTTCACAAGCATCAGGGATTTACAAAGCTCGAAAGAAGTAAGATATGCACTGAGAGTGTTGTAAAATAGACAAATGTGCTCTACCTGAAATACCACATTATACTGGCATAACCCGGGCCCCCTGCTCAGTTAGGTGGGCCACATCATGATGCCCTCATAGACCATAGCAGCATGAAAGCTAATATACTCCTTTTTTTGTATAATACTGTATAGTCTTTTATTTTTTTTTAAATGGTGGATGATAAGGGATGTTTTAGTCTTCTGTGAAGTTGCACATTGTTATTTAAGCACTAGAGAGCAACCTGAGGTGGTGCTGCACCCCCTTTTGTATATGTGTATGGAGGTCTGAAATTTTAGTAGTATACAATAATAGCTAAATAATTTGCACATGATTTACCAATTTTATTATGTCCCAGTAAAAATACAGGGTTGCATATGCCTTCAGATGCTCAAGTGAACAAGCAGGAACAATCCAAATTTCCTTATCAGTTTGGGGCATTCCCAGTTGGTCTTCCTTGGCTAGTGCAGGTGTCAATACTGGTAGGAAGCAAATTAGATCTGCAAGGTAAGATCTAGAAAGCAAATATTCTTGGTTTTACTTTCCTGGGGCCTTTTTTAAAGGTCTTTACAATGGAATTTAAGTCTAGTAAAAATAACATATTTCTTTCCCCTCCCTTCTGAATATCTCCAAGCTGTTACACTCACATAGAAGTTTAGCATCATATGTCAAAAATACTGTCACCTCTACTTCAGAAACAGAGCAACCAGGGCCCAGAGGAACTTCTGACAGTCTGCCCTGGATCACAGGTATATTAGACTGGGACCTGGAAAACCCGGTACTTTTCCATGATGTGATAGAGTGTTCCCTTGGGACTTGTCCCTTCTGTATACATATTGTTCAGGCACCAGAAACTGGATGCTGGGGGGTTTCCAGCTGTCAGCAGCTCCTGCCAATCTCTGCCTCCCACAGCCCTGAAGTCCCAACAGCACAGTGGAGGGTGAAGGTGGCTGGTCACCACACCAGTGGTGGCACCTAGGTCACATTTGTCCTGCAGAGACAAGCTCCTGGCAGCTGTGCTTATTTCAGGGTATTTTCTTCTATTTTTTCACCTGGTATAAAAAAGAGGGTTGACAGCCATGACACACAGTCTCTTCCTCAGGCTACTCGGCCAGAGCTACTTTTCTGAGCTGCAATCTCAAGTCATTTTAAATAAATTCCCCAGCAGCTCTAGCACACACTAATGTGATTAGGCCACTAGCTTCTTGACCATATTGCTTCATACTGCATTTCAGACAGTAAATGCATTCCATCCCTTGGAGCCACCTCTCTCAGTTGCCCCTGGTGCCTGAGATGTTTATAGCAGTACAGGAATTCATCACTGTGCCCCTGTGGCAACAACTGCACTTGTGTTTACCCTCTCTCCTACCACAGACAACAGGCATCCTGGAAGATTTGAACAAGACCAACTATTTTGCATCCTATTTTGAAAGTGTGGTGTTGTTTCAGGCCATGGTGGAAGAGCTCCATGGTCAGGCAGGGACAGGACGCTGTGCTGTGTACAGCAGCAGGCAGCTGGCAGTGGGATGAGCAGGGAGCTGAGAGTACAGCAATTAAGCCACACATTCTGTTTCCTGCTACAGGCAATATTTTCATAGACTGTAAAATCTCTTTTCCTAGCAACGGCTGTCCTCTTTCTTGATTTAGTACCTGTGGTTCTGACACTTTAAAGTCATGTTTATTTTGCAGGTAGCGTAAACAAATCTCTGGGAGAGTGGCTCTTGCCCTTTCAGGAAGATAGACTGGGTCTCTTTCTGCAGACCAACACACCTAAATGGGTGTCTCTGGAGATAAGAAGAATTTGCTCTCTACCAGGATTTGAGGGGAGAAAACCCATTCCCCCTAGAGAACCTATATTTCACTGGGGAGATCTTTCAGTATGGATGAGCAAGTAATCAAGGGAAACCCTTCTAAGAAAATAAATGTCAGAGAAATGGGATTCCTGCAGACAGTTGTAGTTCAACCACATCTTCACTTGAGGGAATTTGACTTAATTTTCCTTAAGGAAAACCAATAGGCAGTGTTGTGTCACTGAGCAGTGTCACTAGTGCAGGCCTGGGTAGCCATGCTGCTTGCCAAAGCCTGGGCTCCTTAGGTCAGAAAAGCCTTTTCACTGAGCAATTCTCTGTTAGAAAGTTAGAGAAATTGCATTCTAAAATATGAAACTCTCTAAAATAATGAGTCTCATCTTGATACCGCCAGTTAATTTTTCCAGTGGTCTTCTCCTCCACTGACAATTATAAGCACAATAATGTAAAGACAAGATAGGGAGCTGGACTTTATATATAGCAGTATGACACATTTAATATCAGCTGGGTTTTCCCCAAGATAGTAGGATGCTGATTACCAACTGAAGAATGCTTCAGCTCTTCAGGACTGCCGATGCAGTATATCAGTCTGAAAAAAGGTTTACTATCATATATATATATGTATAACTCTTGTGACAATGTATCATGTGCAGATTTTACAGGGAGAAGCTGTCTTCTGAGATTCACTGCCATATTTTATTTTTATGCAGGTTTACGTTTAGAGGCATTTACAGGTGACTAAGATAGAGTGGTTCTCTTTACCATGAGATGACGTTGTGTGAAAGCATGGCTGCACAATCCCTATACTCCTTTACTCTGTTTTTGCCCTGTTAAGTGCAGCCATTACTGAGTTGCAACAGGCTTATCCTATCATTTAATTAAATACTTATTTCTAATGGTAAGGGAAAATCTGTTCATAAAAAACATAAAATCACGTAATGATTTAGGTTGGAAGGGACCTCTGGATCTCATTGAGTGGGGAAAGTGTCAAAGAAGAGCACTTCTTTGTTGCTGAGAGCCTTGCCCAGCTTAGCTTTGAACATCTCCACAAATGGTCACTCCAAACCAATTTGGACATCCTTTTCTGGTGTGGAGCCCTTCTTAGTATAACTATTTATTTCCTTGTGACAATCTGTCATTCCCCATGCTGCAACATTTCCTAGTTGACTATATATCACTGTAAAGAGCCTGGATTTGTCTTCTCTGTGGTACTAGAAGCTAGAAATTCAAACAGGGTAGAACAGCAGTGCAGTTCTTTTTAGCCCACTTTTCTCAAGGCTAAACTAAGCCTGTTTCTTCACTCCCCTCACACATTGTGTGCTCCTGACCCTTAACCCCCTCAGTGGCCCTGAGCTGCACTGCTTCCAGCTAGTCCATACTTACACTCTTCTAGCTTGTTGGGGCTGCTCTGAATGTCCTCCCTGTCCTTCTGCATACCCACCTGCCCCCTGATTCAGTGTCACCTTGCTGAGAGTACATCCTCTCCCAGCAGTCAGGGCACTGACGAAGGCACCATGAAATACCAGCCCCAGTATTGATCCCCAAGGAGCCCTGCCTGTCACTGATGCCTGGGTAGAGAGTGAAACAGAAGCCACTGTCCTTTAAGTTCAATAGTCTGGCCAATTTTTATGTCCCTTCTTGTCCATCTGTCTAGTTCATAGCCTTCTTACCTGGCTACAGTGTTGCCATCTATGCTGAAAGCTCTTCTAAAATCAACACCAGCTGTCCTCCCATACTGTAGAGCTACACACTGCAGCACAGGGGCAATCAGGTCAGGCTTCTTCCTCCTCTGTCTTTGTACTGATCAGACGAACTCTCTTACAAAACATCATGTGTGCGTCCAGAAAGTATAGAAGATATGGCACTCCCTTCTCCATTGGAAAGGATGTGCAGAGGGAAAAATGTGCACCCTGTTTTACCAAAATCTTTAAGGATGAGAAAACTTTTCACCTCATTGAAGAAATTTAAGCCGAGACCAGCACCTATCTCGTCCTAGAGTCAGACGATTGCCAAGCACAAGCACTCAACTGAAACACTCAGTTTTTGTCAGCCCAGATTTTGCAGTTTCTGAGAAGAGAAGTATCTGATTCAAACAAGACCTGGCTTTGCTTCATAGTGCCAAACCAAACTGGAGAAGCAGTTTCTATTGCAGGCAGCAGTGTCAGCTGCCAAAAACTCATGTCTCCATGAAACAGAGAAAAGGAAACTCCTTATTGCTCCTGTCACCATTATTTACATATTTGTGTTATCATTGCACTCACAGACCAGGCTTCCCAATGCAGGACACTAGAGAAAGGAAGATAACAGAATGGCCCCTTCCCTACAGCTCTCATTTATGAAGACACTCTTTTCTCCTCTGGCAAGCAGCTGCCAGGTGCAGCTCTGTGTATATGTGAGAAGCCTGAGATTTTTTTTTTACACAACTTAAAAGATTTGCTGCAGTAAAGAGCTATACTTTGTGGCTAACAATTCAGAAAGAAAACAGCCTCAGCATAATTAATTGTGTAGTATTGCAGCCTCCATGGTGCTGACTTATCCCAGTAACCTGAGAGGGGGTGTCACAATCTCTCTTAGCTCCCTGTGCTAACCAGGACCTCATTTCTTTCAGCAATGAGAAAATCACCAAATCCAGACCCTCCAGCTCTGTTCTGCGGGAATGTCTGGGCAGGATTTAGCACACCTAAATCACATTCTCTTTCCTTATGCTAGTTCTGAGGATAAGAGGAAGTGCTTTTGCTGGGACTATTCATCAGGCTTTATAATGCACTTATGAACTGGGGTGGTGTAAGCTGTGGAGGTGGGACAGAAATACGCACCCGTTTTATTTATATAATCACCTGTTAGTGTAAGGGCAGTAGCCAGCCACTCTAAAGTATAAGCTCAAGCTTTATCTCAGGAGATAAACATGTATTAAAGAAGAGGTTAAATCCATAGAAAGCAGTGGGAGCAAGTCCTGAGAAATAGAGAGCATAAACTTTTTAGAGAGGTGCTATGATTGTTGTATATTGATCACCATTACCAATAAGTGGGAGGGAGTACTTACCAATAAGACCAGGAGTGCTACTGTGATAGATAACACCGGGGCCAAAACGTCAGAGCAATCTAGCAAGGATAAAACAGAGTTTCGTTAGGATCAGATAAGCTTGTCAGTGAGGAGACATAATATTCTTGTCATCTCTACAAGTTCTCTGTCCTCTACAGTATTGGCCACTGCAAAATATCCTCTCTGCTGCCTCTAAAAATAGAAATTGAGTAGATGGAAGCTGGATATCAGAGTCGAGGCATTAACAAAAATGCATTTGGTCAAACTGGTGGAAAAGAAGGTTGCCGCTTGAAGAAAAGACGATTCTTTCTTTAAATTGCTGCTTAGTCCAATACAGGGGTGTGCCAAAAAAGTAGAGAAGCACCCTGTATTTCCTCACATACTGCTTTGCTAAGATTTATAGTTCGAGGGCTGTGGTTTATGTCTGATACATGAATGCCTGCTCTTCTATTTTCTTTCTTCCACTTGCTGTAAGAAACACCGTGCTTGCCTGAGTCTCCTGAAATCCCAACATGATCTGTGTTGTTCAGCTCTCTCCCGCAGACCACCCTGGTGGGATGTGCCTTTGACAGCCTGCTGTCAGAGGATTTCCCTGCAGGCAAATTCTCTTTTTAAAATTCCTGACAGAAATGTCTTTTGAAAGGTTTCATTTTGTAAGTGCCTTTCATTTGCTCCCATACTGAAACCTGGAAACTGGATTACTTTCCCCTGAATGTCTCTGGTGGGTGTTCTTGTACCCAAAAAAAAGGATGCAGTATGCAGGTTTTCTGGTCTGATTAGAGGAGTAATTTATATTCAGCAGATATTCAGAAAGCATGTCTGAAGATCTACAGTGTGTGACATCTTGAAATAACTGGAGTAGGGTCTACAGTGTTAATTAGGAATTACGTATGTGTCCAAAAAATATGTAAATAAAGTATAACAAGCTAGGAATGCTAAAGATCACAAAGACTGAAGGTACTCAGCAATGCCTAATTAAAGAGACTGCCAGTGTAACTAATTAATGAATCTTCTTTTTCAAGATGATCCTTCTAAATGACAACACTCTAAAATGTGACTTTTTCATATTCATTTGAAATCAGGCACCAAAAAGCACATTCAGTTAAAGGACAAAAATAATCTCACTGCACCATGACTAGTGCCCTGTGGGGTGGCCACAGTCAGGGTGAAGGGGTCCAGCCCCCCAGGCTGCAGAGCAGGTGGCTATGGTCCACCTTTATGGATGTTAGTCTAAAACAAAATGTACAGCTGCTTCCTAAAAGATTACAGAATGCAGGTAAGTTTTGTCCTAAGCAAAAGTTTTCAAGAACCATGAATTTTCCTTTCTATTACCATATTTTTCAGACAGCATGGGGTAGAAGAAAAGGGGTTTGTAAAACAAAGCCAGACTTGGAAAAAAGTGCTGTAAAGGGACCTTTGTGTTGAAGTCATTGTAGTGCCTCTGAACTGATGTTTTGTTTCCCATATAAATCACAGGTACTGAAGGAGTAGACAGCTTGGAGCATGGCTGTAAAGGTCTGCTGTTAAGAAGGAGAAACTACTGGCCACAGTAAAAGGAGCATTAATAGTTTTGAAGGCAGCTTCCCCACAAAAGGGATAGTGAAGCCACTCATCAGCTTATCAATCATGAGGAAGAGCTCAGGGGAGGACAATGTCTCAAAATGGGGTTGATTTCCTTGGACTTTTAATAGATACAATTTTTCCATGAACTTTTTAGGATACTTTGTTCTTGGGGTTTTAAAAATGATGGACACAGTTGCCCATCCATATCTCTGGCAGATAAACACAAACACAGATACAAATACATAAAAAACATATCTGCATCTGCATGACATGCACCACCCCTTTGAATTATGAAAAGAAAAGATGCTGGCCTACCTCCCATACTCCCAAAGCAGTCACTGATTTTTGTCCATTGCTGCAGAGGTAGGACTGAAAGTAGATGTGCAATCAGCATGCAGACATATAAAGTATATAAAGAGTCAAAGTTTGTAACTCTGTATTGCAAGGATTGTAGTTGCTCAAAAATATTTAGTAGCTGTTTTAGAGAAGAGTTTCAGTTCCCTCTTTTTTTTTTTTTCATCGTGGAAAAAGGAGAAATTATGTCCTACATTTGTTTATCTCATTCAAACACTATCACTAGGATTTGTGTTCTGCATTTCTGTGCCAGAAGTAAAATTGTTCAATGCCTGTGTCTGCAGCTTTGCCAGTGGGTGGTGCTCATTGCACAGTTTTGTAGCCCTTCCAGGAAAATTAATGGTAAGGCTAGAGCAGGACCCATTTTAAAGGAGTAGATTTTTTGAGGAAAATATGCAAATATAAACCGTTTGAACAACACAACTTGGGAAATCATCCTCTGATCATTTTAAGGCTGTTTTAGGAACTTTTGATGGAGCAACGTCCAATTCTTTAGCCATTTTTACAGTTTCTGGATACATCACCTGCACAAGCTCTGCACATCAATGAGGTCACGTTCTTACCAGCATTTACCTGTCTTATGCACACACTGTATTGGCTGAGAAAGCACAGATTGGTGTGATAGATACTTATACACATCTGCATCCTTATGCTGAATATGTGCCTAGACTGCACACTGCAACACTCGGACCTGCTGCAGCTCTGGATTCATGCGTGGATGCCCCGTTACTATGGGGATTGGCTCTGCTGAGTTCTGAGACAGTAAAATCCCAGGCTTGCATCTAGTCATCCAGGGAGGGTTAAAAGGCAGAGAGCCCTTCGGAGGGGGAAAGCATATTTACTGCTCAAAAACATGCTAAATGGGCATATATTCACCTGCACGCTTGAGTGCCTCCAAAATAGGGAAAATATTAATCCCATCATCTGAATAGCACTTATCAGCAGAGGATTTGCTTAAGAAGATTTTCTATCTTGGCCTTTTCAAGGAGGGGTGAAGCTGCTCCAGCAGCTGGTGGGCAGCTCGTGGAAGTCTGCCACCACGGAAGTCTGCAACCAGTCTGTTAAGAGAAATAAGAATGGAGGCTCAGACAGTGAGAAGGCACAAGCGTGGAGGTGAGGGACTGCCTGGCTGTGGCTTGGGGCGGTGGTGGGACTCAGGGCCAGGGAGAGCATTTTTTTGATCCTGTCAGACACCCCTCTGTGCTAGGGGGACCCTCATAGGAAAAGAGTCAGAATCTCTAGGGCACACTAAGGCAATCCCATACCTGATTTCTGTTGGAATATGAGAGAAAAGGGAGTCACGGGCATGGAGGCCTTTATGGGGCGATCTTCCTGCATGCTGTCACAGTAAATACACATTTATTTCAGCAAGAGGGGTAGGGCTTTCTTTGTCTGATTATCTGTTAATCAGAGCTGTGGAGCTCCCCAGAAATGAAGTGCTAGAGCTTTTCTTCTTGACAGTGCCAGAGCAAGGCGACTCCTACAAGCACAAGATTAGTCCGAGTTTTGTACCAGCAAATTTTGCACCTGGGCTGACTGCCTCCTTTGCTCTGATTTTCATGCCTTCTACAGAGTCCAGTCCCTCCCCTCAGAATCAGCCCTTAAGGGGACAGCTGGAGTGAGACCCTGCTCCCTGAAGACCCTCCTGACCTGAGCATGGGGCTTTGCTGTGAGCTGGGGACTGCTGTGTCTCCACTCTGGCGAGTCAAACTTCACTCTGGGGGGGGGGGAAGTGGTGAGCTCCAGGTTTCTCCCTACACACTGAAAGCATTTCTTAGGGGTGGTGACTGCTGAAAGACCTAGAATAGGTTCTATCCAAGGCCTCTGAATGGTGGTCAGTGCTAGTGGGAGGACTTTGGGAAGGACCTCTCCTGTCTGCACTGACCAGGTTTCAAGTCCCCTGAATTTTGATTTCCTCTGCAGGGGACAAAAATACAAAAGGGAGAGGAGTTAGCCTCTGCAGAGCAGTCCCAGGGGGTGTCTGTACAATGCTGGTTTCTGGAAAGGTGAGGGAGGAGTCCTTGCAGCAGGAGGGAATATTTAATTAGAGCTACTCTTGCCCACAGAGAGGAGATTGCGGGGGCAGGTGGAAAAGACTTCTAAATACTGCAGCTGAACTGCCTTAATCAGAACATCTGGTAAATCTCTTGAGGAGGGTATGGCACTTTTGAAGGTGATAGAAGGAATTCTCTTGACTGCTTCAGGCAGCTCCTGCTTTTCCAAGCCCCTAACACTGAAAGGTACCCAGCATCCTCACTCCCTGATGGGCAGGCCCCATGTCTGCTCACCCACCAGGGAAAAGAGAAAGATTTAACTTGCAGATTGGAATGAGAAAAAGAGGCAGATACCTGAAATCTTGCCCAAGGGAAAAAAAACCTACTGACTGAAAATTCAGTGAAACATGTTTAAGCGCTCTAACCTCAGAAATCTCATCTGTTCTAGTGCCTGCAATAGGAATTGCTTTCTCAGAGTTTCATGTCTGCTTTGGTGGGAGCAGCTCCTCTGCCACAGAGCTCCAGCCATGCCAGGGCAACAGAAGTCTGAGGTTTATCCTGCAGAAACACGTCTTTCATATTTTAAGGCCAGTGTTTTCTCCTCTGTGCAACCCCAACAAAATGTGAATTTGCAAAGGTGACTGAAAAATGGGCTGTGCAAAGTCATTAGCAACATTGATTCTCATTATTGTAGCATATGCCAGTGCAAAAACATCCAGCATTTGCAAGATGGATGAGTTGCACCGGCTGGGCTGTGAGTGCCTAATTAGTTAAAATACACAGCTTCATAAATGCCAGCACTGACAGCTGAGGCCTTGCAATGTCAGTATGGTGAGCAGCATTAATTTGTTCTGACATCAGACTGCTCCCTTGGTATGGATGCCAAATCCTTGCTCTCTGCTGCAGCCAGAGTCCTGCGCCCAAATGCAGGACAGTGTGTGTGTGTGTGATGAAACTGGCCCAAGGTAACAGCAGCAGTTGCTGTGAGAGGCAACAGCAGCAGCAACAGCAGGGATAACACAAGGCAAAATAGGCTCTGCAGGAGGCTGGCTAAGTGCTGTGATGTCCTTTTGCTCAGCCTCCATAACCCGAAGAGCTGCAGGAATGCGCAGGCAGGGGCTCCCCATTGCTCAGCATGCAGCTGTCCCAGAAAAGGGAAAGTCAGCTTTGTGGTTTCAGTTCAAAATCAGAATAGGGACTCACTGAATATGCATCCATCACTACAAAACTGCCTCTCTGAATTGAACTCCTATCACAAAGTCTGACTTTAAACCTGACAGCAGCAGCTTGAGCACCTGTACTGGGGCAGTGCCTGAGAGTGCTCTCAGCAGTCTGAGAGGATCCCATCCTGCATGGCTGCTGTGGAGATTCTTTGCCCTTACCAACCAAAGAAAAGTCACAGCTTCTAGCAAATGCCCCAACATTTTTCCCTGCTTCCCCAGCACAGTTAATGTAACCTTTGCCAGGGAAAGCATCCTGTGAATCAGAGGGCACAGTGCCAGCTGATCTGTGAACAATTTAACCGATTTTTCATTAACCAGCAGCTTATGGAGAAGTTGCTAAATTTTATGGGCCATTAGCAGCTTCTGACGCTGCAAATGACTATGAAATTCAGGGTCTTGCAGTTTTGAATCTTGTAGGCTTGATAAATAGCCCTTGTTGGGAGCGTAGATTTGAACAAACGCAGTCAGTATGGCCTCATACAAACAAGCTGTCGGCAGCATGGAGAACAGGGGATGTGGGGGTGGGAGTGAGTGCAGCAAGCCTCAAGCCTGTCTACACCTCCCCAAAACAGGGAGTTTTCTTGAAGAAAGGTGATTTGAGAAATGTTGTCCTGAAGATGGTCCAGGAAGGCATTGGAGAGTGGGAGTGAGGCAGTGAACAAGGGTTAATGCTGCCATTAAAATACGTGTTAATTGCCTGCAGGGGACAGCTGAGCGTGCTGACTGCTGCTTATGCCTGTGGAGCTGGACATCTGCAAAAATGTCATTTAACCTCATTTTATGGCTGGGAAACCTCCATCGCAGAACAGCAAAATAAAGATCCCCAGGATCACATGCAGCCACAGGCTGAACAGGTTTGGGTGCAAGTTTGACCTTGTCCTAGCCATGGGGCTGTGCTCCTCTTCTCACACAGGTCCCACAGCAACCTGCTGCCTGCCCAGCTAGCTCATCCACAACGGCAAGCCTTGACTGTCACAACTTCTCAGCTCCTGAAAGTGTTCTGGAAACTTTGCAACAGAAATAGTTACTCCTTCTGCCTGGCTGAAACTATCCTGTGTGGGAATGTTACCACCCATCCCTGAAGGCACTGGTAACCCAGGCTCTTGGTAAAAGATCCCTAGTATAAAAATATCACTCAGAAATGTATGGGGGAAGGAAGCGCGGAAGCACTGAAGGAAGCATGGAAGCGCGGAAGGAAGGAGGGAGGGAGGGAAGGAGGGAAGGAAGGAGGGAAGGAGGGAAGGACAGAAGGAGGGAAGGAGGGAAGGAGGGAAGGAAGGAAGGAAGGAAGGAAGGAAGGAAGGAAGGAAGGAAGGAAGGAAGGAAGTGATTGTTGAAGTGATGGCTGCAGTCTTGATCTGTCAGGGGTGAGGAGAGGCTGTGAAACAGAGTTCTGTGGGTTAATATACTTCCAGTCCAGGTGGGAATGCCCCTTCCCAGGATGGGGCACTTTCAGAAATCTGGTGGATGGTCTCAGAAATGAGTCTGGGGTCACCTCAGGGGTCTTTGATGGTTTATGATACTTTCTAAGACATTAAAGGTGCCTCTCAGTGCAGCGTTATGTGTGAATGTGAATGTCCCATGTGAGTATGACATTTCCTGGGAGTGGGGGAGAGGTACAGGAAGACAATTAGTATGATAAAAATCACAATCCCACATCTCAGGATCTTATGTCTTATCTGGCTCAAAGTACATCTTGTAATCTCTGGGTGAGTGTTCACCCTTCTGCCTTGTGGTCTGCCTTACTTGGATCAGAGATTTTGCCACTGCACACCCAAATCTCATCTCTTCCTCCTGTGGGGGTACAAATTCTGCTGCAGCAAAACACTCTGCCCTTCCACAAATGGGCAATTGTTTTGAGTCATTAACCATTAACATTTCAGTTTCTCACCAGGAGTCAATTGAACCACAAAATTTAAGCCTAAGGTAAATGGTGAGACTTTGAAGATAGTGTTTGGGTTTTCTTTTTGTCTAATGTTGAACTTCTAATTAAAACAAGGCTGCTGCAGGCAAGAATAATCCAGCACACCCCTGAGGTCAGCTGAGGACTGGACTTGAAATCTCTGAACTCCCTGACAGGCAGAGCTCCCCTCTGGAGATGGGGATGTCAGGGGGCAGAGCCTTGTCTGCCACTGACCTGGCAGAAAGGTGTAGTCCCTGATCTCCCAGGCTGAACAGGCAAGGGCAGAACCCAGTGCCATATCAGGCTGGACTGTAGCCATGCAACAGAAGATTTAGCACAGATGTTTCACCAACAAACCTTGTTAGCCTTTGTCAATCCATGCATCCCAGAACCAACTAGTATGGCCACCTGAAAACCAGAGCACTTTTCTTGATGCTCATTTTGCTTTTTGATGAAGGGATATAGGTACAGGAATAAATGTGGACAATGAAGCTTGGGTCTCATGCAGAACAAAGGCTCAAATGAAATTTCTGACCCTTTTCAAAGGGACCTGCAATTCAAGGGGCACCCCAAAGCCCCAGGCATCCTGGGGAAACCCTGCCTGGGAGTCTGCCCAGGCACAAAGAAGCCCTGATAGCAACGCTTGCACAGCTTGGCTGGTGACAGGGGATACCAGGATTCAAAGAGACAGATTTTGGCACCTTGCTGTGGGGAGGAAGGGGAATATATGCCAGTTCCAATCACCCTGGAGAAAGGTATGGAAAGCTAAGACTGACCCTGTTAATGAAGGAGAAGCCTGAGCTGCCCTCTGTGTGCTAAATCTGCTGAGTGCATCCTGGCAATCTGCAGCCTGCTGTCCATCACTGGGATGAAAGCAGATGCGATTCATGCTTATGCCCAGGTTTGGTTTGCTTGTGCCCAGGCTTGGTTTTCTTTTGCCCCTCATTATCACACGGAGGTTTCTATTTGGAAGCCCAAGGTCATTTATTAGAGCATTGCAGAGGGATGAAAAAACGAAGCAGTTTGTTTCGTTCAGCTCCCCACTGAGCTGTGAATCTATCACTCCAGCATCCGCCCATGCTGCATAGCCACCACAGCTTTAAACCATGGATGCTACCAGAGTTAACATGAAATGAAACACAGGAAGAAGTGTAAAATAGAGAACTGGCTTCTAGGACTGAAAAATGGTCAGCTGCTTATAGGCAAGTCAGATGTACAGAACTGGCACTGAGAATTGAGCTGGACTGCCATTTAAAAATTAAAAGAAGATTTAAAAATAGGGAAAGCATGACTCAGCAGTATGAAGTCATTGGCAATAAATGTCAGAGACTTCGTTTGCAAGTGAAAATTCATATCCACCTCACGTCAGTGTTGCTACCTGATGCCCCATATCCAAAAAAAGATAAATGCGTTATTGCATGTGTCATCCACAACCTGCTAAAAATATAAAGATCCTAAATAGCAAGTCAAGTTGGGGGGTTGTTAAATGGTTGAATGGTGAACCCATTCCTGTAGGGCATGCAGTTTGGCACCAGGGCAAATGTGGTCTGCAGTGAGTAAAGCAGTCAACACTCCTTTCAGTCACCAGCCCAGATGATCTGGGGGTCTTCCAGAACAGTGAATGCAACTCACTGACAGCTGGGAGAAATTACGCATTTAATGAAAAAAGACTAGGGAAAAGTCAGCTTTGGCAATCTGAAAGTATGTACCAATATATATTAGATCTCCTCAAGGTAGAAGGATGTGCTCAGCACGTAATGTGTATGTTAGCAATTCAGAAGGAGATCAGTCAGGGTAATATTACAGGCATTTATCTGTGCTGCTTTCATCAGGTTTTCTTTTGAAGTTTCCTGAGTCAAAAATATTGAAGCAAATTATTTCTCTCCACATTTTGATGCTTGTTCTTCCAAACAGTCATTAAACAAATAGGTCCAAGAAATGTGAGGAACAAACCTCAGCATCTGTGCATACTGTGTATGAGCCATCCAGTGTTTGCTATGCTCCATCCTTTCCTGATTCTTCTCATGCGTGGATTTAAGGCATGAAAAAATTTGTTCATCACCTCCTCAGAATTTAAAACACTTCATTATTCATTGTGTGGGCCAACCAATAACCATCTCTCTGCGTGCAAATTTGTTTCAATGGCCTGTCATCTAGCACACTTATAGTAGTTTGGAACCATGCATCAGCCTAGAGAACAGCACCATTAATTTAAAAAACAGTCTTTTTTCAGGTGGCAATGGGAGACCCTTTGAGAGAAACAGAAAGTGGAAGAGAAGACTCTCTATGCTTAGAGAGTCCACAGCATCCAGCATAATTGTACACATGGCTCTGTATTCCTGGCAGTGTTAGACATATGTGTCTCTCCTCAGAGTTATCAGAAGACTGCCTGGTGGAGCTTCTTAACTGGTAGAATTAAGAAGAATTAAGATGCTGCAGTTGGCATCAAAATGCTGGCACTGGAAGTAGCACATCAGCATTGTCTGACACATCCATGGGGCAGGGGCTGTCCCCACTTTGCCTCATACTTGTTTCTCATCTACCTGGACTTGCTGGATGCCCATTATTTGGCTAGCAATGCATATGGCATAGTTGGTGCTATTTCACAGGCACTATAGGCGCTGATAAATTGCACAGAGTTTCATCTACGCAATGGTGTGCTTATTTTAGAACTTACCTATTATCATGTCATAATAATAAGCCAGATTCAGCCTAGCTGCTGGCAATGTGAAATGCTCATATATCATCAGGGGAATGTGATTTGCAAAGTGTTCAGCTCCTGAGGAGAGCCTCAGAAGAAAGTGTGCTGTATTTCTTTCATATTCTTAAAAAAAAATCGT
Source organism: Anthoscopus minutus (assembly GCA_013399455.1). NCBI lineage: Eukaryota > Metazoa > Chordata > Aves > Passeriformes > Paridae > Anthoscopus > Anthoscopus minutus. The sequence goes on from VWYI01033991.1 coordinate 108,785, forward strand.
GGCATGGAATTTTTATTAATTTGATATCCAATACTCAACTCTGTTTGAACTCTACTATATTTTCTTTCATTTTAAGTTTCTCTCTATTTGTATTTGTCATAAAAGAGGGTTAGGAAAGTCCAGTTCTTCAAAAAGAGATGGTATAGTTTTGAGTTTTAACAGCTCTTTATAAGTTGAAAATACACTTAAATTATGTAAGAAGAGTCCCACAGAAACACATTACTTCATAAAGCTGGAAAGCAAATAATTAGAGAAACACTTCTGACACATTTTTGGGCTATCTGTGCTAACTTGCTTTGACCCTTTTTTACCTTTGAACAACCAAAGAATTAGAGGGTCTGATGGATAATGGAAGTGTAAAAGGACATTCATTCAGGGTAAGTGATGACACAGCAGAAGAGCAAAATGGATATTTGGATCAGATTTTACCACAAAGAGGAATCATCTCACATTGAAATGCTAATTGAAGTGATTTTAAGCTAAACTGTCAGAGTTAGTAGTGAATCACCATGGTCACAAAGTGCTTGTCCAGAGTTGTGTGGTAGCTGTCACAAATTGCCCATTATACCAGAGAAAGAAAATGTATGAAATATGTTTAGGGCTCTAGGTCTTAGAAACAGTCAAGTCTGATTTCTTTACCAGAAAAGGATTCTATGAAAAAGACCAAATGGTAAGGCATGGCAAGATCTGAGCTTCTCAAATTCATTCCAATAAGCACTGGCAGAAGACACATTTTTTTCTTTCACATTCATTTCATGGATTATATAAAATACCAAATACTAATATGAATCCAGTGAATTTGGTTTTTATTAAAACACTGCAAAAATTCCATGTAGGAATGTCTTATCTAATTTTCAGATTTCCTTAAGTACTTAATGTTGCTTTGAAAGAAATCAAGAGAAAAAAAACCCAAACAACTGACACTAACAGAACAGGAGGAGATCCATAATTCCTACTGGCATTCTGAATGCAGGTGCAGAGTTTAGAGATCCAGTGCTGTTCAACAGAGCTGGGACTCAAGACAAGTCTAATTATTTTTGCCAGATACAATAACTTAAATTTAATTAGGAAATGTTAGATTTGCCCTCTGCTTCCTTCTCCCAAACTCTGGATTTTCCCAGCTCTTTATGGTTCTCTTTAGATGCCCTTTCTAGATACTGAGCTCCTCACTCCGCTGCTGGGTGGAGCCTCTCCCTTTGACTCAGTGTTCTTGGCCTTGGCCAACCTTCTCATCCACACAAGAGCTATAAAGCCACAATCAGTTAGAGTCATGCATTCACTTGAATAATCTAGTAGCTTCTATAGAAAAGCTAAAGAAGTTTGGGGAAATAGTCAAAGCAAAAGAGCTGCAATAGTGCCACAAATATGAGTGATTGATGAGATTAACAGTGTTTCATTTTTGTTTACTTTTATCTTTAGCAACTTTTTTCAAATAAGTATTTCCTACAAAGCCTTAGAAGACTTTAAGCCCTAGTAGAATAGAACCCCTATAGAGTAATTATTAACATTTCTCAAGATATCTTATAATTCACCATAATCTTTTCCTCAGAGTATGGTTTAATTACTGCCATATCAGATGAATTGTATTTTGTCTAATGTGACTGCAAGTGATTAGCAGGCATTGCCTCAAGCTGATAATGATTTAGGCAGCTGAAATTTCACCTAAATGGAGGATGGAAATTGGTGCTCCTGGTGTTGATTAACTGATATTTATTTCACAATTATAAATAAAGCTCTACTATCTAGTTGTCATTTTGCAGAATGTGTTTTCACTATGTCTTTTGGCTTTAGAATAATTGGCATTTCTGTGGGTTTGGTTTCTTAGTGCAAGAAAGCAATTTGCAGAAGCAGTTGATAGGAAGCAGTGTGTGTTACCTTAGCGGGGAACTTAAGCACAGATGTTTTTAGAAGATAATTTGTCAAATGACTCCAAGTCACTTCAAATATTTGCAGACTTACAGAACTGTGGTTTGAATATTTTTGGTGGATGAATAATTTGAACTGCATTTTCAAAAAGAATATTTACTGCGTGCCACAAGGATTAATACCAAAGACATCAAAATAATTCAAACAGAGGTTTAACTTCCTGCCAGCTGAACTTTAGAAAATTAAAGACTTGAGTAAGTGTTCTGGGTATGGGTGACCCGATGTCTTAATCTAGCTGCCATTTGTTATTACAAAACAAGAATCTTTGGTTGTCATGATTATCTGTCTCTAGTTCTTAGAGGATTATGTTTAGGACTCATCTTTCACCAGTGTCACAGATGCCTGGATCTTGCAAAGTCCAAACATTTTCACTTTCCCTTATTCTGAAGGAATTAAACCATACAGAAATGACAAGTACAGAAGTCATTGCTTCTGGTGGCTACAGACAAGTTATATATATATATGTATATGAGACCCACTACTTGAGAAAATCTTCCAGCTCTAGTAAATCTGAAGTGAGTGTTTTGCATGTCTCCTTTATAATCCCACAGGAGATGAGACTTCTGGTAGAGAATGTATACCAACACACTTTGCAAAGGCAGGTAAACAGAAAGTCATCCTTCATCACAGTTTTGCTTTTGACATTGCCAGCAACATCTCCTGGGGTATTTTTAAACTCATTAGTCATAAAATTATAATTTTGTTGTTTTTTCCCAAGAGGTTCTGTTAGAATGGGTAGATTTTGCTTGGTGCTTACTGCAAGCACAAAACGAAATGAACACTTGCTCAGGAAATGAGCAGGTTATGATGAGAAGGGAAATGGTGAAGGAGCATAAGCAGTAGCCAAGCTGTGCTTCTGCCTGACATTAAACAACACATGCTCAACGTTTCACGACAAACTGATACACAGCAGAGAGATATTGAACAAAATCCTCCTGTCTAAGAAATTTGCCGGGGTCACCATTGTGCCAGAAATTGCATGATGGAGATTTTAAGAAGCTGTATCACAAAATCGTGTCATTGGCAGATATTTTAAGAATTAATGAAAAATGATAATTTGAACAAGTTTTGTCATCCTAAAAATTTCCTCTTCTTGAGTGTCCTGCCAATATCCAGTCATCTCAAGCCTCTCTCTTGCTTATGGCACAGAGGAGTGATTTCTCCATGGCTTGGAACAGCTATGCCTGAGCCGGGACAGACACAAACATTCACTCTGGTGTCCTGCCCTTCAGACTAAGAGAAACTTCTTTTCCTGGCATTGGCACGAGAATTAGTGCCTTGCACTGATTTAGTCAGAAGGTCCCAGTGGGAAGCAGCTCTAGCTACTTAGAAATGATTCACTGTCTTCACAGGCCTGTAAATACCTGTGTCCCCAGATGATTAGACTATTTCAGTTTCTCTTCCTATAGTTTGACAGATATTTGAGTGCTTCAGTCAAATATGTTTAGATGCCTATTAACTATCAGGTAGTTTTAAGCTCTGTTTTCCATGCATACGATATAGCACTGCCAATCTGTCCTAACAATTTTGCTAAAAGCTAAGTCCCAGATGCTGAGATGACCTGTCATGAAACCTTGACAAGTCACACTGCTTAAGGATAGATGCTTGGCACTTTTCCCAAGAGAAAAGTTCACAGCCAGTAACCAGATTTCACATCTGGTGTGATCGTCATATCTACATCCTCAGGGCTGATGCTTGCAGCTGCAGCTTCTCTGTGCCTGCTGGAATAGGGTTGGGGTTATGTGTAGGGTTAGGGCCAAGCACCTCTCAATGTGAACAGAAAGACAAATATGAACAATGATGGACTATGGTGAGTAAAAGAAAACAGGCAAGAAAATGTCTTTAAAGCGGAAAAGATATTTGGAGACTGAAGGTTTGGTTCCTTTCTCCAGCAAATTTAAGAAATGCAACATTCAGGCAGTCAGACATGGGAGCCTCCCTCACCCACTTACGTCTGAATCTGTAGAACAAAACGACCCTTTAGGTGCCTTCCCAGGCCAAGTTTTACACTCAGTTAATGAAATGTGTTCTTGTTTTAAATGCTATGCAGTCAGAGAGCAGGAAAAATCTTTACATATAAACAGTGAATAAAAAGCAATGTGGAAAATAGCATCCTTCACAGTATCTCTGTCCCTGCAACTTCTGCCTCAATAGAACAGTAAACCTTTGAGAAGGATTCCTCCTTCTCAAAATGTGTCAATGAGGTCAGGACAGGGTTGAGCTGAACTCCTGATGGCCTCTTCCAGGCCCACACTGCCAGCTGAGTTTGTCAGCTGTAGGATCATGGTTTCCTTTGAGAAAGGAGCTTGTTGGTGGCAAGCTTTATCCTACCTCCTTTTCCACTGATGCAAAATCATTTTGGTCTTAAAACAGTGTGAGGTAGATCATAGAATCATAGAAGAGTTTGTGTTGGAAGGGACCTTAAAGATCATCCCATTCCAGCCCCCTGGCCACGGGCAGAGACACCTTCCACTAGACTAGATTTCTCAGAGCTCTATCCAGCCTTGCCTTGAACACTTTCAGGGATGGGATAACCACAATTTCTCAGGGCAACCTCTTCCAGTACCTCACCTCAATATTATAGTATTAGATATTATTTTTCATAATATCTAAACTACCCTTTCAGTTTTAAGCTGTTTCCCCTTGTTGCGTCTCCATCTTTCGTGTCAGCTCCCTTCACATACTAGAAGACCACCATTAGGCCTTGGGTCAGGTCAGGCTTCATGAGCATTTTGCATGTAATCACCCTTTTATATACATTGTTTTTGGTTAGTATTGTTGCTGTTATGGTTTGTTTTCTTATCTTATTTCTGTATCCAGTAAATTGCTCTTAGTTCAGAATCGCTGCCTTTTGTCTCTCTGTCCCAGCAGGCAGTGGGCAGAGGGGAGTTGCTGCATGGGGTGTCATTTCAAGCTGGGTTTAAATGAGGACACCTCCCCAACAACCCTATCAGCACTCCAGTTGGATCTCTCCAAGTAAATGCTTCCAGTCTCAAATGAATTGTGAGCCTCACATTTATTGGTTCTAACTAAACATTTGTCCTCGATATGTAAAAATATATAAGTTCTTTTTTATTTCCTTGCACCATCTAACAACCTGACACAAATCAAGACACAATATTTTCTCCTCTTGTTAATAGCTGGGAGAATTGCATTACATTTTAAATTGCACTTCAGCAAAACAAAGGACAGGCAAAGCCAGTGCAGCAGTGGCTGTCTCCATGGCTTTGTTTGTACAAAGCCTGGCATAACAGGGCTTTGCTTTCAGACAGCCCCTGAGCATTTCTGGAATAAACAGAATAATAGCTGACTGCAACCTTTGCTTAGAAATATTTGTGAATGGCATTGTAAGTGTCAGAGAGCTGTATATAAAGCTTGCTGCTGCTATGGAGGTAGACCGAGCTCTGAGCAATTTTGACATTCAGATTTACAGCAGACTTCTGGCATCATCTCTCTTTTAGAAAAATAAACTGCCTTCACCCATTTGAATAAAGCTGTTATTTCATTATCTGCTGCCTCTGTCTCCTCTTCATGTTATGTTTCCTTTGGGTGTGAAAAGTGACTACACAAAAGAATAAAAAGGTGGGAATTCTTAAGTGCCATCATTGCACTGGCAGCCATTTTATTTCTCTAGAAAGCTCTAGAGCACAGTGTTTTCTTCAGAAGTGAGAAAGAAAATGGTGGTAATCTTGAAATGTCTGTAAAGATGTTTAAGCAACATATTTGTTAATAATCCCAGTGGAGAACATCTGGAAACACATAAACAGATGTTTGTACTCCAACACTGATCTGGTCCAGCTGACTAATAGCTACTTTGATTTGGAATAGCTAAAATATTGTTATCTATAAAACCAAACAAGTCTGCTCTCTCAATGCTGAAATAATTTTCTATTTTTCTTCTCAGTAGACAACAGCACTCAGGGGGCTGAGGCATTCAGGATCTAGTCTAAGTTCTGCATGTCAGAGCTGGAGATCTGAGCAAGCCACAGAACATTTCTGTGATTCTGCTGATGCTACACCTAGATGCTCATTTCTGAAAACACACTGAACTCAGCTTATGCTGAACTTTGCCTGTGACCTCCTCACACCTGGCAGTGGCTCAACACAACCGCTGACCACAGCAAGTGGACCTCTGAGCAGAGAGGAGACATTTGAGTGACACCTGCTCATGTTTTCAACAGACCGCTCTGTAATACACTACGTTTTCTATTCTCTTTCTCATGCCTTTTCCTGTTTATAAAGGATAGAAACAAGTGCCAGGTCTCACCCTGCCCCTGGCCATCACCTCCTCAAGGTTCTCTTCAAGCCTCTGAATGCACCAGAGAAGATTGCACCAGAAGAAAGACTGGGTTTAGTTTGCAGTTTTCTTTGAGCTACCTTGATCATCATGCCTATTACCATGCAAGAAAGGCAGTGTATGATGATGCAAGTGCATTTTTCATGGGTTTCACTGTCTCCGTCTCTCTTTCTTCTCTACCATTTCACTTATATTTCCTGGAAAATATCTCCTTTCCTGGAGGCCACTGCGCTGTAGTTTTCTATACAGTTTCCCTCTCCCACATCACAGTTAATCTCTCATTACCCAATCCTCAGCATCTGTATTGCCTTCCATGGGAGTCTAAACAACACACATAAGTCGAAGTCCAGCAGAAATCTCTCCAAATACTTTTGTAGTAAAAAGTGCCATTTACACAGTACCCTGGTGAGTGAGAGCAGAATTTAGCCATCTCTTCATTTGAGAGTTTGAAGGGCAGAGCTTCAAGTGAGAAACTTGAAACTGTGAAATGATAAGTGTCTCACAAAAGCAATTGTTACTGACTGAGAGGTAAGATTGAGGGAGGGAAGGAGGGAGAGTGGGCTGGGAGATGAGTGGAGCACAGGAGCTTCTGCTGAGCAGCCACGTGAGTGATGTGTTTGTGGTGTCTCATAATTAATACCTAGAGGTTTTTAAGATGATAGTAGGTGCTTGTATTGATTAGGACAGTTTGCTAATTCTATGTCTGTGTCAGCTATGTCTTTCTAAAAAAATAGGATTAAAACATTTACCAAATGTGTAAAATTAGTGTGCCTGAGTGCTTTGAATCTTTGTAGCCATTGTGATGTCTGGAGCACTCTGAAAGCTCTACATGCAGCTATCAAACCCCTGTTGTGGTGCCTTTGGGTGTCCCCATTAGATCATCTATCTGCCTCCACAGATCAACACAAATCTGTAAGGGAAAGGGCATCTTCTGTCATCCCCATGGGCCCTGTGTGAATGACCCCCGAACCCCTGGGGTTTTTACATGGCACTGAGTACTCTCTTTGGGCAACAGAATAAAGGCATTAAAGTCTTATTTTGCATGCTAGGTAATATGGGAGTTTTCCTTACGTCTTGTCCAAGAGTCCTTGCAGGACAGACAGACATTGACATGAGCAGATACAGGGGCTCAGGCTTCCAAGATGTCTGGCAGGTGCCCTGACCTCGCTCAGCCCAGAATTCTTGGCTGGTCTTGCATTTGTGACATTGCATCTCTCTGTCAATAAGATACCAGTAACAGAGATACAGACAAAATCAGTTGAGAAAATAAATCCTAATTATAGTTAAACTAAGGATATAAAATCAACTTTTCCATGGAGAAATTTGCATGCACTATGAATTTATGGGCAAAACATGGGTGTTAGTGGTACTCAGGCACATTTCTAACTTGTTGCTTATCTCAGTTTATGTACTTTCATTAACTGGAAGACTTTCAGCATATGTTTTACTTGAAAGGGGGATTTTCTTTTCTCTGCTAATGGAGAACAGCTCTGCCTGAAATTCTGGTACTCAGGCTGAACACTGAAAACAGATTTTCAAAGTCTTGAATTGCTTCGTAGAATTAATACCAATTAGTGTATCTCAGATTGTTCTCTTTAAGAACAAGAGGTCTGATTAAAGAGGGGTGAGGTTAGTGATTTTCTGTAGTGTAAGCTGGCAGCAGCTATCATGGTCAGGCCAAATAATCTGGTCTCCTGCATTAGAAATGCAGTTAGAGCTAATGATGAATTTGAAAGATTATTGTAATAATTATCTAGCTCAATTTATCTATTCTAACCTCAGTCAGAGACCAAATTGAAATTGCTGTTTTTCCTGGTCAAATGATGAAGGTTACTCTGCTCTAATTCCTACCAGTTTCATAATAGCTCAGAGATAATAATGACAGAGAATTATAGACTTTGCTCAAATGTTGTCAGATTGGACTGAAGCATTACCCAATTGTACTATACACGTATCATGTCTTGGAAATAAAAAATAAAGATAAAAAATAAAATAGACATTAAATAAAATCAATTATTAATTGGTGTCCGCATTTGCCCTTAATGTGTGAACCAGTTTGGGACAATTCTGCTCCAGTAACACTGTGGTAGGTCTAATTTATGTGTCGTAGGAGAGTGTGGAATACGAATGCTTGTCTTATCTTACCCTGTCCTGTACATTTTATCTGCATAGAAAGGAATCAAGTCCCATTTCTAATGTCTTGAATATTTACTTCTGCTAATAACACATTTTAATTTTTTTTAAATGACACAAATGATGTAGGCAAATCATCTAGATCCCTTTGCAATTACATCTATGAAGTCCAAGAAATGTGCAGTACTTTTTTTTGAGTAAGATTTTTAGCTGAGCATTTATAGCATAATAAAGGCTTCCTTTTTTCTTTTTTGGCCATATAATTGACTTGGCTCTTTATGGTCTTTGGCAAACATGACAGTAATTAAATTTACAGATCATACTAAATTGTAAGGTGTTGCAAAACCCAGGATAGATGGCAAAATAATAAAAAGAGACCCACAGAATTTAGAGGTATAAGTTGGCAATAAAATGAGTTTCAGTCTGGAAAAAAAGAGTGGGCAGGGAACAATGAAAGCAAAATACAGAAATGCACAAGCTACATGGAAAGCAGAAGTGAAATTTAAGACCCCAGGTGTTGGTTATGAGTTTATAAACTGCAGTTGCCATTGGCTGTAAATGCCAGCCCCTTGAGCAGATAGTTTGTGAGGAGAACTGTACCCATCCTGTGGCGGTACCAGTACAACACATTTATTATACTTGGGCAGTTGTAATTCAACCTAAGGTCCATTTCACAATTGCATCAGTGTTTATTGCAGCATACATTGCTGCAGTGCCTTAAATATGCTGAACATAAACTGTGTTCTTTCTGAAGGAGCTGGGTACATAAAACAGGTACAAGAAATGCTTAGGAACTGCATAGGCGACCACAATGAAGACCACATAAAGAAAATGAGAAGAAATGCACAATATAATCGGTAGGACAACACTTGTAAAAAATTTCATGTCAGTGCTTCAGTCAACTTCTGTGATGAAATGTTTGTCCTGGTAGATGACAGGATAATAGTGATTATATCGCCCTGGATTTCAGTGAGTCACAGGATACTGCTGCAAGATCACCCTAAAGAAGAGTATCTGATGAGGTATGGGCTGCCAGAGCAGTGAGGTGAGTTGAAAACCAGCTGCATGGAAATCCCCAAGAAGTAATGGTTGGTCAGTGGCACAAAGTGAAGCTGGAGGTCAGTCACTTGTGGTGTGCTGTACAGCAGTAGTGCATCCTGTTCACAATTTCATGAACTTGATGACTTGGATGATGGTTACAGGCTGCCCAGGGAGGTTATGGAGTCTCCACTCCTGGACATTTTCAAAAGCCCTCTGGCCATATGACTGGACAACCAGCTCTAGGTAACTCTGGTGGAGCTCAATCAGAGGGTCCCTTCCAGCCTCAACCACTCTGATTCTGTGACAGAAGGATGAGCACAACGTGGCACTTAATGTCTGGGAGGATAATACTGGTGGTCTTACACAGGCTTCTATGGATATGACGTTAATGTATTCAGTCCCAGGAGATGATCTCTTTGTTGCCTGATTTTGGTTAAAACTTTCATTTAAGAAGATGAGTTTGTATGTGTGGTTTGAATTTAAATTTTTGAATTACACAAATCAGCAAAAACAACATTATCTTTCTGATGCAGGACATGATGAACACAAATAAATGACGAAAAATTCTGCATTTAATGAAAGGACAACACTCAAGCAATTTTTATGGATTTTTCAAGTAATCTCAGACACGTTCTCACTACATATGGGAAAATGGGATCCATTCAGATTATTGTATTTTCTTACTGTACTATTCTGATACAGATAGCTATCATCCCCATAAAAGTCTCAATGTACTTTTCTTTAAAACTGTGCATATTCAATTTCACCAAGCAGTTCAGCCCTGTGATAAATTTTATCCAAGCTGCATTCCATATCTACTAAAAGGAAGTTGTACTATATCTATCTTTGGGGAGAAACAGTTTTATCTTTTGCACTTCACTATAAAATGTCATCAGTAAATTTCTTCTGCTGATTACAGCTGCAGTACTGATGGGGTTTTCATTGTGTATCCGAAAGACCTCATACCTCCAGTCTGGATCTGCTGTATTTTGTGAGATGATGGGTGGCCAGGCAACTTACCTGCAGCCTTCTTGTGTTCTCAGCTTCAGCTAGTCCTGCAGTCTGTACTGCAGTTGTCCAGCACCAGCTTTTGCCCCAGAGATCCCTCTTGGCTTTACCTGCTCATGGTCCAGCTCTGCCTCCTGCCTTCGAGCTCAGGTGGTGCCAGTGTCAGTGTTGAGCATAGTCTGTGGCTGGCAGGATGATCCATTGGGTGCCAAGACCATCCCTGAGCCACTGACTTCAGCTTTACACACTGAGCCCCCAGGGAGAATCAGAGCCTCAGCAAAGTCATCACTTCTTAAACAGCAGATATTTTTTTCCCACTTTTCTTATTGCCTGCTATTTTAAAAAGCAGGAATGGGGAGAGATACAGAGTTTCATAGCATTAAGCAAATTGAAAGAGATAATTTACCTTTCCTACAACACAATATCTTAGTCTTTTCAAATCATCATGAATTTCTCTCTTAAAAAACTGTTTTAAGTTGTCATGCAGGAGTAATGTAGGATAGCCTTCTTCAGAAAATTTAGTTATTGAAATTATCTTCTCTTTTTACAATCTGTCATATATCATTAGTTTATGAAGAGCAGAAACATATAAACAGATATAATTCACAAAAGTTTTTGGATTGTCTTGCTAAATAATTCCAGAATTTAATAGAAACAAAATAAATTTATAACCCAAAATGCGCATACAACTGGAAAACATTTCAGTACTGAAATCTCTAAGCACACAAAATCACACCTAGATTTATGCTTGTTCAAGAAAAAGTTGTTCATTGGGTTTTCATTTCATTTCTAGTGGAGATGTCAATTTTATCTGGAAAAGATAAACCCCAAAACTACAGAGGAAATCTGACCTCTTAAAAAATTAGTTTCTCATTCCTGTTCCAGGAGTGGAGCCTGTGCAGGACAGAGCAGCTTGGTGCTGTTTCCAGAAAAGGGTTCTGACTTTCCAGCCCCCTCAGGAAGTAACCACGGCCCTGGTGCTAAAGGGAATGTTCCAGCAGACAGCTCTGAGTGCTGACACAGCAGCTTGGGTAGCCAGGAGAGCCAGCACCAGGCACATCCTGGGCTGGGAGCTTGGGAGGATACAGCACATCTTCCCATGTCTGTGTGGGCATCACCCCTTTTCCTTGTTTAACAACTATGATTGGGAATTTTTGTTTCTATTGAGAGATTTCTAACACAATCTTATTGAAAACAGCATGACAAATCTTCCTGAGAAGAGCAGTGCTGAGGGAGTTCAGAGAGACATCTCCTGCAGGTGAAAATGACATTTAATTGGGATGAAACACATTCCAAAGCTGAATGGTCTTGCTAAAAGATGTTGCCTTGCTTTTGGCTGGGATAGAGTTCATTTTCTTGCTAGTAGCTGATACAGGGCTGTGTTTTGGTTTTGGTGTGAAATTAATACTAATAACATACTGATGGTCTAGTTGTTGCTGAGTAGTGTTTATACAAGTCGAGGACTTTTCATCTTCTCATGCCCTGCCAGTGAGAAGACTGGAGGGGCACAAGGAGCTGTGAAGTGGCACAGCTAGGACAGCTGACCCCAAGTGACCTAAGGGATGTTCCATACCATGTGGCATTATTCTCAGCATGTAAAGCTGGGGGAAGCTGGCTAGGGGCCACTGCTGAGGAACTAGCTGGGTGCAACTCAGCAAGTGATGAGCAATTACCTTAAGCATCACTTCTTTTGTATATTTGAATTTTTTTACATTTTTGTTTTTCTGTCCCATTAAACTCTCTTTATCCCAATTCACAAGTTTTCTCACTTTAGCTCTTCCCATTTCTCTCCCCTTTCTGCTGGAGGGGCAGTGAGAGGGTACTGTGTGGGGCTTAGTTACTGACTAAAGGTGATGTTTGCTGTAATTATCATTAACTTGTCACGAATGTAAGAACAACTGGAAAGTGGACAAGAACCTTCAAATAAAGACAGGTTTGAGATATCCAGCGCATTACACAGCTAATTTTCACAGAGCCATAAAAAAAATACAGGATTTTTTGCTACACAACTGAACAGTACCACAGCATGAAACTTTGCTTTTGATGAGTAGTTTGGAGCAAAATAGCTGGGCAAAGTGTGGATCTGCCCCATGTCTTGGTCCATGGCTGAGTGGTAATCACTTCACCCAGGCTGTTAGACCCAGCCCCACAGATTGTCAGATCTCAGAATAGAGATTAGATCACTATTATTAGCAGGTAAGTTTATTTTTTAGAATTAGATTCCACATGGATGAACAGGGAGTAAGAGGAGGTGAAGGCAGTTGTTTCTACAGATGTAATTTTTGGAATATAACTGCTGACATGCCAGTAAAAGTTTGAGGCAGTGCAGGTTTAATTTAAAGAAACAGGGGGTTAGAGTCCCTTTTGAGGTTGGCAGTGGATTTGTTTATTTCATTAAGCAGCAGGGCTTGTTTGAGAAGTAAGTGAAGTCTGTCCACAGTAGCAGCTAATCAGGGGTATCACATTCCTGGGGAGAGGATCCAGGCTGAGCTGAAAGCTATTTTCCTGGTGTTTGTGTCTGCATGCACTTGAGAACATATGTTAGCTATTGGGCTGGACCTGCGAGACAATCCCATGGATGTCAATAATGAGAAGTACTTTATTGCTCTGCCACATGTCAGACCCAGCCCAGGAACCACAGTTCCCCTGCAGGGCAGAGTACAGCTGCAGTCACTGCACACTGCTGCCAAGCACGTGGGGGCACATGGCGTGTCAGGGTTATGCAGAGACAAAAGGCTTGAGGACAAGAGCTCTACAGCAGGGAGAGACTGTACTCAGTACTGGAGAGAGCCCAAAGGCTACTGGAGTAGGCACTGCTAGCTGCCCTACACCTGGTCCACACACCTGTGATGCTCTGTAAGCAAGTCAGCAGCTGGCCAAGGAAGATTTTACACTTCATATGTAGAGGTTTGGTTTCTCAGAGGATGGCCAAACCCACAGTGGCTTCCTTGCCCTTCCTCTGACATGAGGTGTCTGTCACATTCTTAAGGCCAAACATGGACTAGACACAGGCTGCTGGATTCAGAGAAGGATGCTTGGCAAAGCCTTGTGAAGTATTGTCCTGTGCTGCACCACGCCACCAGTTGTGCTGGGTGTCAGTGACACTGCCACTGGCTGTGGGTGCTTGGTGTGTACCCAGCCTGGCTCTCACTGCATGGGGGACACCATCTCCCCTTCTGCAGGGTCTGACAGTGCTTTGACTAAAGCTTTGCTTTCTGTAGCACAAAGAGGTTACTTTTTGAAGATGTTAACTAGAAGTAAAGCACAGCTTGGATTATCCAGGCTTTATCCCAGCCCATGACTTGAACAGGGATTGTTGACTCCAGCACTTTGCTCTTCTCTCAGGGCAGCTCTGCTCACTTGTGTTGACAGCATTGTCTGTTGAGCATTTTTGCACCTATCTCCCCAGGTGACTGCAGTTCCAGAAGGAGAAGCTATTAAAATGTGTGATAGCTTCATGTCAGGTGCTGGGACGAGAAAGGTTACTCATGATCTAGTTCCACCCCACCTTCCTTGATCACTGCCATGAACTCAGTGAAAGAGTAAATTTACATTAAAATGCATGGTGTTTCACATATACTGATGCTGATTTCTCACAGCAACTTTGCATGCTGTGTATGTTTGAAATATATGGTGCATTTGATGAGATGTGGATCTTGCTCCTTCCTAGCAGCTCCATACTCCCATGGACTGTGGTGAGAAGCACAGCAGTGCCAGGGTTATCTGTGCTTGCTCACTGATGGGGAGGTGCACACCTGGCAAGCAGCAACAACACCAGTGTTTCTGTGTGTGCATGCTAATGGCTGCCACCAGCATGGTCCCTTCATAGAATATGGAAAACTGATCTGTACTGGGAAAACTGGCACAAAGAGGGCTTGCTTGCTCCCTGGTGTATTCATTCCTTCGCCTTTCAGCAGTGATAAACACTGGAACTCAAACACAGAATATTTTGAGGACTCTTAGAGGCCTGGTAGCCAGTTTTAATTTAAAGCAAACATACAAACAACCAATCAACCAAACAAAACCACCTAAGTTAAAGAGAAACTGCTGTTAGGAAATATTAAAAAAAACTTTTAGTCTCCATATACGCAATAAGTGTGCACGAAGGCCACGGACACGTTTCAGAAGTGAAGGAAGATCAGTCAAGCATTCAAATTAAAATGCACAGTCACACTACCAGAACTACAGGAAAATTCCTGGTGGTTCTAGGTTACATGATGAGCCCTATAAACGAAGCATTCTCTTTTCTTTTCTCTACTACTAATTTTTCTGTGGTAAAGATTAGGAAGTAAGCAGTATTGGAAAGCATACAAATTTCATATTAAACAAAATCTTCACAGTAGAGCAGTTTCATCCTAGTTCTTACCTGTAAGTTTACCTTTTCCCCAACTTAACACGATATTCATGTTTCTTTAATTCCTACCTTGCAGAAAATACAAGCAAACACTCACAGACTTTTCAGAGGAGGACATTTCCTTCTATTCCAAGTACTTGAACATTTCCAATGTTAATTTGAGGCAGTTTTGAGTTGTAATTGATGTACTGATGACCAGTTGTTCACTGATGACCACAATGCTTTTTCTGATCCATCCAGAATATAAATCTGTTTATGAAAATGTTGCTGTCAGCTGGTAGGCAATACCCAAGATTCAGTGGAAATGAAGAGTTAAGGTGCTGACAGAAGGCATCTCTCTCCCAAAGTGTGGAAGGGACACCCATTCCCTGGGCCCTGCCCAGCAGTTGTCACTGCCAGCCACAGCACATCCCATTAGTGGCAGGGATGTGTTGTGTGTGCAGTGCTGCACTGCAGACACCTTTCCCTGGAGAAAGATGGACACAGCAAATGTGACAGATGGATGGTCATCAGATTGCTTCATGTACTCTGAGAAAGAAAGCTTTTGAGTATGATACTGTGGAGTAAGATATAAGACCTGATATAGAATGAACTAGTGTTGAAATGGACTTTCTGTGAACACCTGCATCAGATTTAATAACTGGAAAGTTAACAGACAGCACAAGGAAGAGGGAATTCTGCCAAATTCACTCAAATATGACATAAAGATAAAAACAATATCTTTGATCTGTATAAATGGTTGAATTTTTATCCCATTCAAGTTAGCCAGAGGAACACCAGACCTTGCCAGAATCCAGCCTTACACTGCATTTCTTAGGAAAAATGGTGGGATTGTACTGCTGTTGCTGACATCACAACATCAGGCATTGCCTGCAGTCTGAAAAAGGCTTCCAGGTAAACCCCATTCAGAAGAGGCCCATTCAGGTGTTTGTCTTCTCATATTCAGGTTCTGGCAGTTTGAAAGCAGGTATGACCCATGTGAGACGGTCATAAAAACGGAAGACTTGTCATTTGGTTTGTTTAGTATCAAATCTTGAAGACATGGCCTCTGTGAATCCCTTCTTTGTCTTACGAGTTATGGACCCATATTTTTTTTGGGTCAATATTTTTCCCCTCTCCTTTCAAAAAAATTAAAGTAAAATAAAATAACTAATAATTAATGGTTATTTATATCCATTTAAGTTAGTAAAAGAATGGAAATCTTATTTTCCTCTTTAAACTCATCTTTATCTCCTGCTTTAGATGTGGTTGGGTCTGTGCTGTCCAGATGCTTTCCAGAGCAGCCTACTGTAATCTTAAAACAAGGATTGAAAAATAGATGAAAGGCTTATGTGCTTTAATCAGATAGTCTCCTGAAACTGCAGTCCCCAATCACTCTCTCACAGAAGCAGCTCAGACCACAATGTGACCTGCTTCCAGCTCCTCATGTGCAGCACAGGCTGATCTAAGGAACTGCTGAAGGAAACTTCAGCCCTCCTCGGTGCCCTGACCCTGTGCATTCTGATGGAGAAGAGCTCCAGTGAAAGAGGGAAGATTACTAACACAGATCAGTAGTTCCAAGTGAGCTGGAGTTTGCAGGCAATGTTTTATGTTTGGAATGTCAATCAGCAGCTTGATGGAAACCAGATGCCAGAAAATAAATATTGAGGAAAGGAAAATTTTACTGAAAAGGTCTGAGGTGGAAATATCATCAAGTGAAAGTAGAGTAGGAAAAGGTAATAAAGCAAAGTCTTTCAAAAGTTGGATTCTATCATACTATTCATAAAAAGATATAATCTTTGGCTTTCATATATTTTTTTCCTCACATGCTTGTTCATATTTTTTATCTCACCGTACTGAATGAGGCAAGAAGATGGATATGATACCAGCTGTGCTTAGAGTACTTCAAAAAGGCTGCTCACCTGAAGGGGAAAAACAGTTCTCCTTCTTTTTTGAGAACAATTGGAGTCCGTGTGATCCTGTGATACGTACATGAGAATGATCTTGTATATTTTTGGAACTCAGGTCCTAATTTGAATTTTTGCATAATTTAGTCTAAATTATTATTATTTGTAATAATAGGACTATTCTACGTATTCATGACAGTTGTTCTAATTAAAAATTACACAGAATCATCCCAGATTATTTTCATCCTGACTGCTTGAAACCATACTCAAGTCCATAGGGTATTGGTGTGCTCATTTTTACCACAATGTCCAAAGTTTTCATACGGTTTTTCAGGCAGGCCTATTACAAAACTGAAATCAGGTATTGGTGGCAATTCATGCACATATTTTTTTTTCCTAATAAAAAGTGTCATTTATTGATTGCCAGAAAGAATTTTTCTATCAAAACATTACAAGTAGCTTCTATAGAGACCTTATTCATTTTGTTATGCAGAGAGAGCTCCTACCATGCAACGACACTGAATGTTCTGAGTCCCAACAGAGAGCATCTTGTCTGTCACATCTGACTGTCATGTAGTAATGAAAAATGTCTGGATGGTACAAGGAATATATTTATGTGTAGTTTATTTCAGGAGTGAGGGTGACAAACACAGGTTCCTACAGTTGTGTGCTTTAAGAAAAACAAAGGGAGGAAAATATTTTATTATCCCTTATAACATTGCTTTTATTTTATAAACAAAATGTGTGCATTTTTCTTTGCAGTTCTATACACCCCAGGAAAATCTTTTAACCTTGCAGCTCTTTACAGCATTACCCATTTAGGCTGTCAGAAACCAAACTTATTAAACTGAAAAGCTGCTCACTTCTCTTTCTATATAAGGTTAGGACAAAAGAGATACAATTACTGGTGAAAGTAGGACACTGAGCATAATTTAAAACTATGTGCAGCCTAGAAGCATTATGAATATAAAATCTTAGTTGCACAAATTACAGCTTGCATGCAGGCCTGGGCACCAGCCTTCCTAGGAAGATGATGACTAATTATGAAGGACTTTAAGAAGGATAAAATGCCTAACATAAGGGCTAAAGGGGATGATCCATGGAGAAAGCACCTATGAGCTAAAGATTTTAAGATGCCTCACATGGTATCCAAAACTGCTATGTGTTTACATGTGCTTGAAAGATACAAACAAGGAGGCATTAAGAGGTTGTTTAGAGACCTTCTCAGGGGTATAATTGCATATAAAGGTAAGAAAGTGAGCAAATGGAGATTTGAGTTGACTATCCAGCCAAAATTTTAACAAGGACGTGTAATCGACTGTGAAATAGCTTTGCTAGAAAAAGTGTTAGAAGTCACATCTCTGAAATGATTTAAAAGCAGACTGGACACATCACGTGACAAGGTAATGGATGGAGAATAGAGCAGTGGCTCACAGTATATTTCTAATTTTGCTTTAGGCAGTCCCTCTGGCTGTGACCATTCTGGCTGCCCTCCTTGCTGTTGCTGTGCTGCAGGAGCAGCGTTCACCACTGCTCCTGTGCAACACCCTGCCCCTCCAGCTGGGAAAAGAAGACACAGCCAGATATTTAATGGTCAAAAAGGATGACTCTGTTACTTAATATTAGGTAATTGAGGGACTATGGTAAGTTGTCTGCAAGGACATCTCTGTGCCTTGGCCAAGGCTGAGTGGTGGCAGCACAGCCCTTGTACTTTCACAAGGAGCAGTGCCCAGTAGGTGCTGAGGACCTGGTTCGCCACCCACTCTATGGTTGAGAGACTCTTCTCAGCTATGAGCTGCCCTGTTGTGGCTTCTGGCTTCTTTTTATGAAGTCCCCCAGCTCTTAACATGGTATTACATGTGCACAAAACAAACAACAGATATGAGGAAATCAGTATAAAAATGTCAGTTTTCTGTGAATTATCTGTGTTAATGCATTTTATGCTCCATTCCTTCAAAAGTCTGCTGCACAAGAGGTCTATCAGTGAAAATATGTGATGAAATATGACATGGAATGCACATTACAGAAATGCAAGTTTGTCCTTGTGAAAGGCCTGAGGAGTTTGCTACACCTGTTCTTGGATAGTTTTTTCATCAAAAAGTCCTTTGCACTGTAATATAGAGGACAGAAGGAATTGGAGATTGAATATTTTCCCCTATCAGTTCAACAGGGCATCTGCTGAAACAGTGGTATTAACAGCAGTAGCAATAGTACAAATTCATCCTTGAAATGAACGGTAATGATGGATCTATGGTTAAGACACAGACTAAGGAGACCAGGAGACAGAATTATGGCTTCCACACAGGTTATCCAGGAGGATAAACTTCCTATTTCCCTCTAGTTTTGTGGTTTTCACCTATAAAGCAGAGGTAGTAACACACGTTTGTTGTATCAGAGTGACTCAAGTCACAATTCTTTAGAATTCACAATTCTTAAAAGCCTCTGGCAATAAGTACCTCAGCAGCAAAGGCTGAAGAGCAGAGGCAGCACTGTGGTGTGATGCAGGGCCTGTGAATCATGCTGGGAAGGAAATCTTTGTCCCTGACAGTAGAATTTCCTGGCATGAGATGTTTAGGTGACAGAAATTTGTTCTGACTGAATTACCTGACATGCAGCTAAAAAAGAAATGAACAGAAAATATATTAAGTACTTAGTCTTAGAATCTTAAAATAATCTTTGTCATTCAAAGCAGTTATCTCCTTTCACACTAACTCTTTTGATCTAAGCATGATAAAAACACGATGTGCCAAATTTGAAACAGAACAGCCAAATAAATCAATGGCAGCCATTGTGAAAAGCAGGCAGTATGACTGAGTTTTGTTACAAACCTGCAACCACAGAGCCTGATGAATTTTGTCTAAAAACAGGAACACAAACCCAGCTTTCAATTCACTGATAAAAATGAATTTCCCCTCCAGCTGGCCAGTTGGAAAATATGAAGGAATGATGAGACCTTCTCTATGGATGATCAATACTTGATTCCGCTTGATAAATATGCCCAGACATTGGAAATAATTGCCTAAGCACCACAGCGCTGTCACGTGTAGGAAATGTACCGAAAACCAGTGGAAGAACAAACTAGGGAGTAAATTGTCATCAAAAGCAGCATGTTCGTGTAGATAAAGTAAAGGCTGTTGGGGCTGGGCTGGATTTATATGTGCAAAAAGTCTGGAGACATGACTATTTAAATATTATTTGCTTACTTTCCACATGCTTACTTTCCTGATATCATAACAACTTAGTAACCTAATTATCCAAAGTTGAGAACGTAGGTGCATTCTGTATGCATTTAGCACCCAAAAGCTAGCACAAAAAAAAAAAATCTCCCATTTCACCCTGATTATCACCAGGAATCTACATCAGATGATGCTAACAAAGCCCATATGTATTTTCTGCCTCCCCCTCCCCAGTGGAAGCATGCAGTAGCAGGCTAAACAAATAATACAGCAACTGAGCTCTCTTGGGTGTGATTTAAGACAGAGATTGTGTTGTACAGTCTCACACAGTCCTGATCCAGGGAGACCCTTTCAGCACAGCTGTTTATAGTTCCTCAAACTCCTCCTCACTAATGAGGCCATTAGTAAAAATTAGCAAAGAGGCTGGAGTAAGAATGTGGGTCTTGTGGAACTCCAGCTTGGATTTTTGCTGAGTTTCCAGACTGGTGTGCTGATGGGACAGGGAAAGCACTGGCCTGACTTGGTTCTGAGCCCCATGAGCTCAGTGTCCTGGAGTGAGGCCTGGGGACATGGGTTCCTTTCTGGGGCAGGGACATGAACACAGCAAAGCTGGAGCTAACACCCAACTGCACTAGACCAATTGGCCTCTGCTGAGTTTTGTATTTGCTGCCTCTCCCTGTCCCTCGCTACTCAATCAACAGAGCTCACACACAGATCTCACAGACGATATGGCACATTTTGAGATGGGGAGTTGACTTACAGAGATACCTTATATTTGAATTTGTCATACGCCTTCAACCACTTTATCTGCTTCTTAGACCTAATCACCTAGCTTTCACTTCGACAGTTTCCAAACAGGAACAACTCCATATAGCTAATATTTCCTCTTTTTTATTTCAGACACAGAGTTTCTCCTAAAATGATACCTGTGTGAGCTGTTAGAAAGGTAAGAATCAGTGCTACAACAGTGACAAATTTTCTTTGCCTAGAAATGTCAGGGCTTTAATGTCCCATATATACTATATTGGATATGGCTAGAAATAGAAACCTTTAGGCCAATTGGAAGGAAAAATTCCCAGTCTCCCAATTCTAGAAGACTTTGAAGTATCTGACCCTTAAAGTATTAATTATTTTCTAGCATATAAAACCCATGTTTGAAATGTTACACCTAATTCGTGGCTCAAAATATCTGGACTAGTAATCATAAAAGTTCTTGGCTCTTGAGATTGGAAGATATGAAAAATATACCTTTTAGACTATGAAGATTTCTTCTAAACTTTGCAAGTAGCTTGTTTTAATTTTGTTTTCTGATTGGTCAGTTGTTTCTCTGTAACAGGCTTATGGACTGGGTTAATTCTCACAACAATCAGGAACATCTTGATTTTTCTCTGCAGCACATAAATAAGGAGATGTACTGATGTTCCTTCCCCAGAAAGCACAAAATAGATCTACCAGACTTCCCAAATTCTTATTCTGTATAAAGCAGAACAAACAGCAGCCCATAATGTTCTAAACTCCAATTTAAATGTTTGCATTTTGAATATGGTTTAGGGTAGGTTTATCAGGAAGAAGGAATAAAGGTAAGGGAATTTTGCCTCTCCATCAGCACCAGCACCTGTGTCTCTTACCCAAATAAATTATGGTGGATTCGTATTCATACAAACTCACACAAAATTGGGCAAATGTGATCTATAGATCTGCATATCTCAGTGCTTCCCAGAATTCATTAGTAAGCATTTGTAGTAGATAGCAGCGGGGAGATGTGGAAAATTCACAATTAGCTGGTGAGGCATTGGTTGGGCATTTTCCCAATGATGTGACATTTCAACTTGGCAAGGTTTCACTACCAACCTCCTTATCAGTGTGTGACCATTTCTTACTCTTATCATCTTGCTCCACATCAGGAATGTTGTTCCAGGATTGTTGTTTGAAATTGAATGTTGTTTGAAATATGATATGTTTCCTTCCCCCACAGAACACCTTTATTGTTCTGCCTTCCTTCTTCCTGGCAGCAAAAATTAGGTCACTGTATTCTATACATTGAAGGCAAACTAATGTGACATTAAACAAAACTTCATACACGGATGAAGAAAAACAGGAGAAAATATCTGTGCATGTGGACAGATTATTACGCTGTGATTTATCTGGAACAGAAACATCAAGCCAGTTTATCTTGTGTTATCATAGCATAGCAGCCATCAGATCATCCTGTCTGCATCTGCTACTTAATCAAGCATGAGTCTGAGAGAACGCTTGAGTGGTGAAGGCGCAGACACGACTGTGTGGGGATCACAGGAGCACATCAGCCCTACAGTGTGTGGGCAGGGGTGCACCCTGATACCTTTTTTGGATGCAAACCCCTGACTGCCTCTGCTGCAGATCCATCACCTTGCCTTGGTGACAAGCATCTATCCCACATCATTCCTTACTTCTGGAGGTAGTCTTCTGTGACAGAGGGAGGCTGTTTGTACTAGCACTTCTGCTGCATGTTGCTACACTCTACATGTCTTGCCAGGTATTTGTGATATACCAAATGACAGGTGTGTGTCTTATTAAGTTCTACCGGGGGCAGGAATTAGTAGATGAGAGAGCACACAGCAGTAGAAGCATCTGGTAGGAAGCAAAAAGATTGTCTTGTACTCTGTCAAGTGTAATTAGAGTTGCCAGTTGTCATTGCTGCTAGCGCTTACTTAAATAAGTTTCTCTGATGAGAAACTATCTGACAAAACTCAAAAGCATGTAAATTTATGAACAGCATAGTACCAAAATGGTCTTATTATTAAACAGTCCTGTTGGAGTTCAATACTCTCTGAGCAGCTTCTTTTGGATATGCCATGGGTGAAGGGTGTAAAACTTAATGTCAAAGTTACCCATTTGAAAATGTGGTATAGGATTTCTGATTTAGCAGAGTGATATAAAACTGAAACTGAAAACAAAATTCAAATGTAAATTACATTTACCAGAATACAGCAATGGTTCAGTCACAGTACTAATGTGATTTCCCAATACCATTCTCTTTAATATGCTCACTATCACAATGAGGGAAGTTCCCAGTCGCCAAGAAGGAATATGTAGATTGAAGCCAAGGCCATCACTCTCTTTGAAATGCTTTTGCCACTTGTCTAGTTTAAACTCTGTGTGAGCCTTCTTCCACAGCTGAGCTCTATTGGTCAGTCTCAAGCTACCAAGCCTTACTAAAGAAGTGAAGATTTCAGCAAGTTATAAAACTGTTACATTAAAAACGCTCTCAAAATAATTTGCTTTCAACAGTAAGCTTTGGGGGAGGTTGGCGCTAAGTGTTCTACAGCCTAATTAAGAAGGATAAGCATTTGTTATTTTTAATTGTGTCTGACAACATATTTAATTTTCCCCTCCTGGAGTGCAGCACAAAGGGACACTTGCAATCCACACCCCAGCACACTCTGAGGGTCTCATGCTGGGAGAGGAGCAGTGCACACCATTCAGCTGCTGCAAACAGCACCTCAGCTCTTGTTTTATATTCCAATCCTTCCTTTGCTACTTTTAATTAATTATAAATATTTGTTACTTTGTTATTATAATAGTGTCACTATTATATAATTGCTTTGTTCCTATCACCTGAAAGTATTTAGAATTTTTTTTAAAATTATGATAAATTTTTGTGTTTTATTGGCTAAGTTCACAAAACAGCACACAGCTGGATACCTGTATGACCAGTGCAGTCTGTGTGCAGTTAGGATTTTGACTTTATTTTGGAAACTATCCTGTACAGTCAGTAGGAGATGGAAAGCATAAATAAAAACCTCTGAGCACAGGTTTTAAGGAAAAGGAACAAATTAAAAAGATGCTTGGAAAGTGATGGCTGGGGAGAAGTATGTATTAGCCAAACATGAACTTGTCGTCAAGTAATAAGCTCCCATAAAAATCACAGAAAACAGCAGCCCTCCACTCCTCTCATGACACTTCAGGGAGTAATACTGACTGCTGGTTTGTGAGGTCAAAACATCCACATGAAATGGTTTTTAGGAATAGAAACAAAGTCTTGAAAATTGATGAGCTAAAATAACATAATATACACAAAAACAAGGAGTAAAGTCCTGACCCTTTTACCTTCAAATGATGCAGTCCCCTCAAGACATGGTAGAACGTATAGGAAATAGAATTATTTGTCCAATTTATACAAACTCACAGAATCAATGAAAGCCCAGGATAACTGTATAATTTTTGAGAGGCTATAATTCTGCTGTGTTCCTCCAAAGGGCAGATTTGTCCCCAGGCTAGGTATATGCCAGGTGGATGCTGGCATGCCTACAGTGTGGCTGGGGCTGGCAGTGGCATTGTTCAGGCTCTCGCTCTCTGAGCTGTGGGCAAGCTTTCACTGCCATTTTGTCAAGTCAAATTGACAGTGAAGAAATATCACAAGCAATCTACTCTGTACATGAATTACTTTTTAAGTAATATGAGAAAATTAATAAAATAATAAAGGTTGTCTCTTCTGGAATAAAAGACAAAGAGAAGAATGGCCTAAATGTATTGAGAGCATTATTAATCACCTATAGGCTCAGTGACTGAGTTTCATCTGCCCTAGTTAGGGCTCTCAAAGAGTGAACTTCCCCCTCTGGGTATGAACTTACACTGAGTAATGACACAATTGCCCCAGACAGCAGATCTAATTCCCCTGGATTGCTAATAACACCCCAGATGTCCAGACACTATTTCGAGCCACTCAGCCCCATTTAGGCTCATTTGCCAGCTCGTGCCTGGGAGGTGACTGCAGGATGTGCCATCCATCACCCAGCACTCTCATCCCCTGCTTTCCCAGATGGATGCATAGTCCTGCTCCCTCGTGCCACAAGGAACCAGTGGGCAGTGAGGGCACCCAGCGCGGATGGGACGGGGCTGGCCACACACCTGAGCTCCATGTCACACTTATCCATTTCCTGGAAAGCCTGATTAAGGGATGGAGCTGCCTGACAAGCTGGCTTCCCCAGCCACAAGTGCTACTCCAGCACAAGTCTCTGGAGAGGCAAGCAGTCCCCAGTGCACAACCCAGCCTGGGTTACTGGGATCCTGTCCATTGTTTAGGTTATAATTTCCATGTTTTCAAGCTTCCAAAAATTTTTATGGGGACATGTGGACACTGTGAACTTTAACTCTTCTAGAATGAATTGGGGACAAGAGAAGGAGAGAAGTATGGAGGATATTTAGTGATTATGATGGAAGTAAAGAGTTTCCCATAATCAGATTCCCACTCCTCACACATACTCACCACTGAAGAGCCCAAATAGGTAGAAATCCTCCTTGGAGGCATTGTCAGATGCATCAGAGTCACACAGGAGCTTCATACTCCAACCCACATGCATGACTCACAAGCCTTCCCCCACTATGCTATGATGAAATGTTCTGCCATTACAGACCACACTGGGCCTTTTTCCCCATTTGGCAGAAGTTCCCACACATTCACCTTCCAAGACACACAAACAAGCCACCCACACAGATAGGGGATCCTCCAGGACAGAAGCTGTGGGAGATGGTTGGCTTTTCTTGCCTGCATACATCACCAGGAAGCAGTGAGAGTCTGGAGGAGGTGAGGAGCCAAGGACAGAGAGGGCTTATGTGGAAGGGGGTGGTGGAGGATAAGCAGTCACAGTTGCCACTCAGACTGAATCAGTGACAGTGGGCTGTGACTGACTGCCACAGGACAGGAGTCATCAGCAGGAATTTGGGGGGGGAGGGGGGTGTACTACCACCATTTACTGCAGATGGCCATTGCTGTCATAGTGTCCGAAGGTAGAAACAGCACCAAGGGATGGCTCACCAGTCCTTTTCAACCCTCAGCCTCAGGTTAATAGGATGGGAAGGGACTCAAGGTCTAATTTTGGCCTCATACTATAGAGTTTGCTAGCAAATTAGTTTCTTGATGTGCTTGCAGGGCACGTTCACAAATTCCCCCAGAGACCACACACTAACCAGAACTAGTCATCAGCCTGGGCATGCATGGAAAAGAGCCAGCGGCCAAAATAGTTCCAGTAGGTTTCACAGACATCTCAGGAGAGGTGGTGACAGCAATTCTGCTGACAGCCTGTCTAAAGGCCATTGCAGAAACATTGCATAATGCACATGCCCTGCTTGACCTAAGATTTTTGATGCAGACCTTGTCCATGGGACCTGAAAACTGGATTGTAGATGAAAGTTGAAAGATTTAACAACCTAATGCCCAAGTCTGCTCCTTTAGGTCCTCTGATCAGTAACTGGTGGTAAATGCCCCAGGCCAAGTGTGGCAGCTTGCAATCAGGACCTCTCTCCTGTCTTGTGCTCTCTGTGTCTCCAGGTATAACCTCTCCTACTGCCCAGCCCAGGTCACCACCCTGACCATGATCCATTGTCCTGCTTTACAGCAGTAGTGCTTTCCTCAGTGCAATGAATCCCTGGCAGCACAGTCAACCAGCTTATTTACACCAATCTACTTTATTTTATTTGGCAAAATATTTTCTGTTATTTTTATTTTCAATAATTTCTAATCCAGGTGACATAAACAAACGGAGACAGTGATGACTGAGATTGTAGTTGAGTACAAGATTCAAACAAAGCAGCTGCTCTGGAAAGGGCTGTGAGCCCCAGTGCTGTTGCTTTCATCTGAGTCTGAGTTGGCTCTGTGACACTGGGATGCTCATGATGGAGTGTTATACCACTAAAGGATGGGAGGATGTGGCAACAAGTGGATTTTTAGCAGAACACAAGCCATGAATGTTGACTCTAGCTGGTGGCCATGGGTTTTGTCTTAAACCTGTAAGAATTGAAGAATGATCTAGATTACTACAAATATAATTTTTTTTTGTTTGGTTGTTGTTTAACATTCTGGTTTTGGGAGTTGTTACTTTTTTTTTCCCAGATGTTGGCATGAGTAGATGGCAATAGCATGGTCTTATGCATTTAATACCATTTTGTGGATGCTATGTTTCGTGTACATTATTTACTTCTAGCACAAAGAATATATTCATTATTAAATAGGGCAAAAATTGAGTGTCAAAATGCCTCTGGTAATCCTGAATTATAGATTGATCTGTATTTATACATGTTTTTCTCTTATGAGTTGCACTTTTAAGACTTTCCCTCAGTGAATTGTTCGTCAATATGATCCTCATTCATGCCAGTAATCATCTATCAGCACAGAGGTACACTCTGCCATTGACAAGGCATCTAGCCTTCAGCTCTGTGGTCCTGTTCTCCTTGCTCCAACATCAGGGACTAGCCTCATTCAAAAAAAATATATATATATGTGTGATACCTAGGCAGTGGCCATGGCCATACACAACTTGGTTACCAGTTACTTACCTCCTTGCTCTGGGCAGGGCAGCACTACAGCTCGTGCTCCATGCCAGCTGCTGGGAGGGAAGCTGGTGCCATCCTTCCCTGCTCAGAAGATACAGGGACACTCCAAGATGTGCCAGAGTCCTGCTGTGGTAGGTGGAGCCTACCCAAGTGCACAGGAAGCTGACTGGTAGAAAACTGGCAGAGGAGGGGAGATGGAAGATGTTGTCTCTGAGAGATGCAAGCTGCTGGCAGTCAGTATTGTCTTACCCCTGTACAAGCCGGAATCTCTCTAGTTCCTTCTGAGTTTATCATTTCCCCATGTGGTGCTTTCCTGCCATGTCTGTGAATGCCCTCAGCATATGTCAAGCCACACCTGAAGTACTGTATTCATTTCTGTCCTAATAAATCAAGAAAAACACAGAGAGTCCCAAGGAAGGCTATGAAGATGAGCAAAGAACTGGAGAACCTCCCCTTTGAGGAATGACTGAAGCAGTTATGTTTTTAATCCCCAGGGAAGAGAAGGCTCAGTGTGGACCTCATTATGTATTCCAGTACTTAAAGGATGGCTACAAAGAGAATGGATGTCCCCTTCTCTTCACAAGGCAGCTCATAGAGTGGACAAGAGATAACAAGTACAAGTTGCACCAGGAGAGATTTTATCTGAACATAAGAAAGAAATTTTTTACAGTGAGAACATCCATTCACTGGAATAACCCCCTGCCTTAAAGATGTGGTAAAGTCCCTGATGCCAGAAGTTTTCAAGATGCAGTTGGTTAGGATGCCAGGTAATGTCATCTAGGCTCCTTTTCCCACAAAAGTTTGGACCAGATGGTCTTTTGAAATCTCTGAAAACCTGGGCAGTTCTATGGCTCTTTTGGCCCTGTATGAAAACAGTTTTTCCAGTCAGAGTTCTGCAATCTTAATGAGCATCATCATCTCATCATGAGCGTGTACATCCATCTCCTGTTTCAGCTCTGAGTGTAACCATCTCCCAGTTATGAACATACTTTCTCATAAATGGCAAATGCTAAGGGAGCATTGGCCAGGTGATGAGTAGCTATCTTCCTCTGAGACTGTAGGTCTGGGAAGGGCCATGGAGAATCTAGCTTAGGAGTCCTTAAGAGCAGGCATTTTTCAAACCCATGAAACCACAGACTTTTATACTTCAGGCACTTGATACAGCTGAAAGTAATTGCTCCAGTGCTGAAAAACAAAATTGTTCTCTAGGGATGATAGTGTTCTTTAGTTAAAATCACAGGAAAATAAATAACTTACTTTTCTAAGAGAAAGCCAAAAATGTTATTTAGAGCAGAGCAATCATTCTTAAAAGGCAGCACTTGTCTGACACGACTACAGAAACAGCACTCTTCTCAGGAAGGAGCTTCTGTGGTTATTATTGTAATTTGTGCAGGTCCAGCTGCCTTGCCAGCAGCATGTGGAGCAGCTTTAATCACCGTTTTAAACTAATGTGGCAGATATTTATGATAAAAACAGTGGTGTCAGCTGTGTCAGATGCTGCTAAAAAAAACTCAAAACAATCAGCTGTCAGATTGATTAAAAAAACCCACATTTTCCTCTGAAAGTGCTGGGGTAATTTAAGAAAAAAAATTAAGGAGCAAAATTAATTTAATCAAACGATTTCAATGATAAATTGCAGCTGAAAAAGCCTATTGGGGTTACAAAGAACATGTTTATATTGTCAGATGTCAAAAGGAAGATTAGATGGAGATATTTTACTGACAGGGGAGAAGAAGGGAAAATTGTTTCTCTCAGTTCTCTGCAGTTGGAGCACCCCAGAAGTGCCATATCCCACCCAGCACGGCCAAGTGATGTCCCATGACAGCTTTCTGCCCTCCTCAGACTTGCACCAATGAGAACACTTGATTCTCCAGAAAGAGTCAGCAGCAGTAAGAAATCACCTAATGACTTACTCTTCTGAGCCTGCTGCTAAAACAACAGTTTGGGGTGCAATTATGGGTCCTGGTCTGGCACTGCCTGTCCTGCTGTGGGGCCACACAACAGGGCCAGCCTGTGGCTGTGCTTTGCTGTGGTAGCATACCACCCCTCCTCTTACCACCTTGGTGGTGCTGGGCTGGGACAACGCCTCTGTGCTGATGCTGGCAGAACAGCCAGTTTCTGAGGGGCACAATTCCAGAGAGTTCCCCTGTGAGGAAATACATCCTGTTCCTCTGTGGTTGCTGTGCAAAATGATGACTAATGTTCATCAGGTGAAGGCGGGGCTAAACCAGTTTGGTTTATATGGTATATGCAGTCATAATCCATGCTAAAGAGTAAGAAGGGGCATGTATGAAAATTATCAGACAACCCTGTGTGTATTAATCTTAAATTTGAGGGAAAAAAAGCCCTAAACTCATCTCTTTGGTTGTTTCTGTATTTCAATGGGAAAATTAATATGGGGAAACAGAAAAATGAAACCAGCTGATCACTCAGTACCATGCATTAAATGTTATAATTCAAGAATGTTGTACACAGATGACAGCAAATATTGTAGATATGTCAGGGATGATTCAATGTTACTGAAATAACTTGAGAACATAAGCTATCCTTGCCACTGTCAGAATAGCTAGACATGTTTGATTTAGTTCATTCTTCTATGCCATGTTGCACTGCTTTTCTGCTAACTCCACAATTCAACCTAACAACTGGGAATTCAGATAACATAGCCCTTCACTTCCGATCTTAGTTGAATACCAATGCCATAATTTTATGCTTCCTTGCTTTCTCTACTCCCTGACCTTTCATGTTTCTTGAGGGACATCTCATTTCCTCTAGCTTTCAAACACCTTAACACTTATTTCTTCATATTGGTGATACAATTAAGTACACATCCTTAATTGAGTTACAAGCAAATACATAGAATAATAACAGGGTGTTTATCTTTGTCAACCCTAGACAGGTAATTAAAAAGTCTCCTTCACACTCTTCTAGGCAAACAGAACCCTTTAAACTGATATGCCGCCTTTACATAATGTCAATAGACTGTCTACTCCTCTCCTCTGTTTAGATGGCCTTGTGTATTCAAGAGAAAATGCAAATTTGCCTTACTCAAAACTCAGCTGGAAACAAACCTAACATTCCTATTAGTCTATTTCCCCTGGTTCAGAGTACACTGAATTAGAATAAAAAGTTACTTCATTGCTAGAGCTGACAGAGCATGATTTCAGAGGTCACAACTTGGGTGCAAAGTTTACTCAGATTTTCAGTGCAATACTTCCTGATACGTGCTTGGATTTAACATATATATCAGCTAGGCAGAGCAGCACATTTTCAATTGTAGTAAACTAATGTAGCTCTGTTAAAGGTCAAAGGAGATGATTTCCATCAGCTGAGGACATAGCTGACCTGCCATTCATGTCTTGTCCCTTTGTCCTTCCAAAGAGGAGGAAACCCTCTGGCATTCAGCAAGGTACTGACAGCCAAAGTCTCTGTTGAAAAACAGGTGAACTTCAAAACATTCATGTAAGGCTGTTGAAGAGGAATGGTCACATGCCAAAGGCTCCAAAGTGCAGTCTGGATTTTGTAATCAATGTGCCACTGGCTGAGACTTGGGCTCAGCCAGGAACCTGACAGGATACATCAACCTGCAGAGACCTGGCTTCAGCTTGTAGTTTTCTCTGCTCTGTGTTAGTCCTCCATTGCTCTCCCACAGGGACTGGTACTTCTCCTGCTCCCTTTTCAGTAGATTTGTGTTCTGTCTTATCATTTTCCACTACAGGCCCCAGGGATCTTAGTGCTCCTGAATTAAAAGATGCCCACAGAAACACAGACTGTACGGCCCTTTTGGCCATAGAAGCAGCCGGTTGCTGCTTATGGCTTCTGATAAAAACCAGTTACAAGCACTAGGATGGATGCACTTCAGTGGAGTGTTGTGTGGAGTATGGATTCCATTGTAAACAAGCCAGCTCATAGTAAGAAATGCAAGGAACATTTGCCCTGAAATCATTCCACCCTATTTTCTGCAAAATTGCTCTTACACATATATCATTGCTCTGCTACAGAGAAGAAAATATGTAGAGCATAAATATTGACATTCATATTGTTCATACTTGTACATGCTAAAGAAATCGTTATTTTTTAAAGGCTTTCAATAAAGATGGCTGTTGGAAGGTTAAGAGAGGGAACAAACACCTTAGCAGTGCCTCACAATAGTTCTGTTTCCTTGGAGATACATTTTAATGTAGAAATAAATAAGAAAAGCTCACGGTTCACAGCAATGTGGTTCTTTTGCCTAGTCTTTTAGACAGAAAAGAAGTATGAACCCGACAGTGCCGTACCCCAGTGGTGACGTTATGTAGCCTCATATCAGTGATACTGTTTTGAAATGCTCCCTTGGGGAACATGCACTTATTTGCAATTGAACTATACATAACAAATAATAATTTCCTATTGCTATTGATATTAATTTATTATACATCAATGTTTCCCCTTGATAAAAGGAGTTTTGGAGAATTTTCAAACACTCAGTAAAACACTCACAAAGCCACAAACCTACAGCTCATAAGTATGGCTTGGATATACCATAAAGTCAAAAGGCCTCGGGTGCCCAAAGACATGTTGAGATGTCAAACACCTTTTCTCAGAGTATACAAGTAAGTGAGTCCTTCACTTACAGTGGGTAATACTCAGTATTCAAGTAAGTGAGTCCTTTGTCAGATATATGTCTGCATCACAAAATCAAACAGAAAAGTTCTAGACAAGAAACAACATAGAGAAGAGCTTGATAGTGTATGTGCTGGGGCAGCAGCCAGTCAGACTGAGGGAGTGCAAAGGTGGAGAAAAGGAGACCAAAGAAACAGAGAGCAGGCCAGTAATACAGGCACCATACTTGAACTCCAAAAAGGGCCAGTAAAACAAAGTAATGGGAATAGTGAGAAGTCAGGATGGCAATGAGGAAGTGGAAAAGCTGGAGCAGATCAGGATTGCTCAGTAATACTGTTATGGCCATAAAAGGAGCAAACAGGGCTGAGTCTGAGAGCCAGGAGCCAGCAGGGAGAGAAAAACCACACCAGATCTGGTCAGGTTTGCTCCCACCTCCCATAGACCATGTGGCACATGATGAAAATGCCAGATCCTCTAGTCTGTCCTTGCAGGCTCTCTGTCTAACAGATATGGCAGCTGATTTTCTCTATTTATGGTATTTGTCCATACTTGCTTAGGGCAAAGTGAGAACTAGAACAACCTGAGACCTGGTGGAAACAAATATTTAAGCCATCTTTCACAGTGTGCCCAAGACACTTGCAACACAGGCAATTTCAGAGGAGTTGAAAAAGGTGGTATATGAACAAGGGTCCCAGATGCTAAAATTTATGATTCTACTTTTCCCCTGCTTAACCTGTTTCTGTCCCTTTTTAAGGAAGACATTATTCAAATTGTTCGGTTCTTTGAGACAAAAGCAACTACATAGCATCTATCATTGTTTGATCACATTGAATCCTGTAAAGAAAATTAAAAGTAGAAATCACTGGTGTGAAGTGACATGTAATTTGAACTGAAATATGTTACTGCAAATCTCATCTGTAGGGAGCCATAGGAAATTGAGTTGCCAGACTACCTTAAAAATTACTTCTGTATTTTGAAATGTGGAGTTATTTTCAAGAGAACTAATTTTCAGTAGAGGGAGCTGCAGGATCAGGTCAGACTTCAAACACTGAATAGCAGTCACTGCAGTAAGGTAGATTTAAAAGTATTTATGTTAACATGCAGAATTATTAAACAGTACCAGAGGGTTTATTATCATCAAATTATTTAAGCTTTAAAACTCTCCACTGCACCTTACGGTATGGAAAAATAAGTGACATACATAACTGCATGTAGTAGCATTGTTTGATGCTTTACTGAAAAATAATCTTCTCTTTCCCTGGATTATAGGCACTGATTTGTAACATAAAGACCCCAAAAGCAAAACAAAGCTATATTTCTTCCCTTATTGAAAGATAGTGGCAATATTTCTGATATGGTAACTGCAGAGTGCAGATTCAGAGATTCAATCAGTGCGCAGCTCAGAGATTCAATCAGTGGGAGAGCAATAGGCAGAATTCTGTGTCTGCATCTCCATCCGCTTTTGCATATTTGTATGCAAAATAATCTGCTTCTACCCAAAGGCAAAACTTGTGTGTGCAGTTTTCTGTGGATGTGTAATTTTCAAGGGTTATCCTTTAGACTCAGCATGCACTGAGCCTTTTTCCTCTGACACATCTCTACCAAGGCAGGCCAGCTAGTGACATCTAAGCACTGTGCTGTTCACAGATGTTTAGCATTGCTCAGGCCAGTGAGCCTTCTCTGTGCTGACACCACTGTGCCAGTAGTGTCAGCCAAGATGGAAAAACAAGACCTTGACAGGTTCTTGAACAGAGAAAAATGAGGTTACAGCAATGTTATTTACAAGTCTCAGACTACATCCAAGAATGCAAGCATGTCTTCCAGTGGACCTGCATGAAGAGGTGTTGAAAATAAATACAACTTTGTCACAATAATTTCATCATGTCAATTTGCTCTCAAATATTCAGTCAAAAATATGCTGTACCACAGGAGTGGCAGCAGCAGGGCTGCTCTTCAGTCACTCATTTCACTGCACCAGTCCTCTCCATGACACCTCCATGTCACCTGGCATACCCAAATGACAAACCCAAATGACAAGGCTATGCTCTTCCACCTGAATTCTTATGCACCACATAGGCCATGCTGCCCTGTATAAAAGGTCATAATGCAGCAACCTGGCACAGTCAGTATTCTTCCTGCCCATGAGGAGGTTTTAACAGGCTGATAATCATAGAATGACAGAATATGCTGGGTTAGAAGAGACTCACAGGGACCATCAAGTCCAACTCCTGGCCCTGCACAGCACCATCCCCAAGAGTCACACCATTTGCTCAAGAGCATTGTCCAATCACTTCTTGAACTCTGCCAGGCTGGTGCTGTGACCACTGCCCTGGAGAGCCTATTCCAGGGCTTAACCATCATCTGGGACAAACCTTTTTCTAATATTCAACATAAAACTCCCCCAGCAAAACTTCAGGCCTCTCCCTTGGGTCCTGTCACTGGTCAGTAGGGAGAAGAGATCAGTGCCTGCCCCTCCTCTTCCCCTCATGAGGAAGTTGTGGCTGCAGTGAAGTCTCCTCTCCGTCTCCTCCAGGCTGAGAAGATCAAGTGACCTCAATCACTCCTTGCATGGCTTCCCCTCAAGGCCTAGTTGGCTGCAAGAAGAGAAAGGCAAATTAGCTAACAGGAGCTTGGAGAGAGCTCTGGGTAGGTAGAAAAGCCACCATGTTGTGCCTCAGAGCATCTCAGAAGCAATTATTTAAACAATGGAGCATGAGTACCTTGCTGGAGGCCACCACTCATGAGATCAGTTTTACTATGTCTCAGTGGTCTGGGACTTGCATCCAGACCTTTCAGTACAACAAGCCACCTAAAAGTCCTTTATTTTCAGATAAAGACCTGGCTTGCCAGTGCACTGGCTTCCAGGCCTCATTACTTGCAGTGAGCTGGCTGTGCTCAGCTGTCGGTGAAGGAAGACTCGGACACCAGGTGGTCATCAACGAGGCTCCTTTATTGCTAATGAAGCACTTCTTTTACATCCTAGTTAATTAGCCTAATGCATATTGCAAAGCTAAGCTCATTATTGGTCAAATGCTTTATACGTAAACGGGACTTTCCAAATGCTGAGTTTCTCATACTTGTTTCTCATACTTGCCATTCTTGTGATTCCTGTTTATCTCATAAGGAACTTTCTAACTAGCTTCAAGGTTATTGCAGCCTTGAGACTCTCAGCGCTATGTAGTACTGCTATGTCCCTTTTCAATCAACCAACTCTGAACCACGCTCTCCACACTCAGCCCCTGCAGCTCTGTTGCACTGCAGTCCGCAGTCACCAAATGCATTACAGACATTGTAAACACTATCTCTGACCTCTCCTTTGCTTTGTATAAGCTGTTCTGTCTGCTCCCAATTGTCACTTCTGCATTCTAGAGGCAGAGCATGGCTTGTATCAGAGCCATCAATGCCATGTACATCTAGCATGAGGTCCTTTGCCAGGCATGCTCCACACTGGTGCTCCTCAGGGCCACAGGTCACCCCTGCTCACCCATACCAGCTGCCCAGCCATGGAGATACCCACATCTTCCTCCTGGCACAGAGCTGGGTTTCCCAGCACAAATTTCAATGAAAAGACAGCAGCTGCATAGTCATCAACAATATGTACTTTTCTGCTAAAATGCCCCAACTCAAAGATAATGGCTACCTTGTTTCCTGATGGATATCAGCTGATTACACCTTCACATGGCCCATAGCCTGTTGGTAATGTCTAAGGCATCAGCTGATGCCAGTAGAAAGGGCACAGCAGGGGTCATTATGGCCCAATGTGAGTTGCCCAATCTTTCTGAATATAGCAGAGATGCATTCCCATCTGAATGGCTTCAGGAAAAACAATAAAACCAGAAACGGCAGTTCCTTCACTGATACCTTGCATTAAGAGCATAGGAATCTCTGGTTTCGCTACTAAGGGATATATGTGGTATCCTGGAACTGAAGAGAATTCAAATACAGCTGCTTGTGCTTTTAAATGGGAATAGCATTCGCTCCCTTAGCCACTGCCCATGCCAAGTGGAGATCACAGTCCTGCTATCTCAGTAGCTTTGTTGGAAGGTAGAAACCAGAACTCCTGGTAGAAACCAATGCAAGCAGCCAGAGCTTCCCACTCCCCTTGCATGTGCAATGTGAGGTGCATTGTGTTGTTTTACTTCATTAAGGGCACTGTGAATCAACAACCCTTTCATGGTCTCCTTTTTCCTCTGTTTTCGCTCCAGTGGAAGCACTGAACACAGTCACCTTTGCTAATAAATTCTTGCTGTGCTTTCTCAAAGCAGTGCCGCAGGACAGATTTATCCCAAACCAGTGAAGTTTCCTCCAACAAATGAAAGCAGGTCAGACAGCAAAGGCCTTCAGTCCCAAACCTGAGCCATTGGCACAAGTACAGTGCTAATCTTTGTTTACTGTGTGCATGAATTTGGACTGCTGAGTCTACATAGCCAGTGATCTTTGGATATTCCTGCTCACTCCATCCCTGATCTTCTTCACTGGTCCATGCATTAGTGCCTGGTGTTCCCACCACAAAAGCCTCAGGATGGACTCCCTGAGCACAAGAAGCAGCAACCTTGTGCTTCTTCCCCACCTCACCTTCCTCCACTGAGTCTGTAAACTCTTATGTACCAAAAATTACCAATTCTTCTGTTGGCTCAAAGCTTTGCCTGTACATAAAGGAGAGCAAATAGTACTATCTGCTGTTCTGGTGAAAGAATATGCCTATGTTTACTCTTTCCCTACCCTGCTACCAATGTGTTGAGCATTTTCTAAAAGTCTTTACTAGAAAATTACAACCACACCGACACCCAGGTATTCATGTTCTGCCTGCTTGAATATTCCATAGAAAATTCAAACACTGTGAGACAGAATGGAAATGGGAAGCTCCAACTATCTGAGAGCTACTTTTTGGGCTGTTCTTTGGTCTAGAGGCAGGGCAGCATCTACCAGCAGAGTAATCCTCAGAGAAGTTGTTTATCTGATAGGTATTGCTGAAGGGAAATATCTACCTTAAAAGCTTCCACAACATTCTGTGAAAACATGGTATCTAGGTACTAAATAGTGTCTGATTTGATTGGGGACTTTATGCAGCTACTCATTCTAGAGGAACTCTGTCAGTACCAGCTCTCTTCTACAGAGTCCCTGCTTGGTGGTAAACAAAAATCAGCTTCAAGTGGTTTTCCATATCAAAAGGTACTTGAATACTGTAGGGTTTTTCCTTCTCTGTCTGAATAGTAGTACTGTTTAGGCAAAGAACTGGAGACTGAGAGGTGACAGAATAGCCCAGGCTGTGAATTCCCCACAGGCAACAAGCTGCTCTCCCTGCCCATGTGCAGGGAGATACAGCAAGGGAGATTCAGCTAAGTGAGTGACCAAGGGTTTCTAATAAAAAAATCTTAAAGAAATCTGTTTTGATAGCTGATCTGCTTTGCTGAATATCCATCACTGAAAGCTCAGATGAGCAGATTACACAAACATATTCTAGGAACCGCACAGGTATTTCTGTGGAGACTTCCCCTGATGTTACAAGGTCATTGGGACAGACCCTTAGCTGGGGTGAGTTGCTATCCCACCACCTTGACCTCAGCAGCAATGAAACATTAACTTAGAATTTCCTCTGTTGTCCAATCTCCCCTTTCCTACAATACAGCTGCTAAATATTAACACAAAAAACAATATTTGGGAGATTAAATTGAACAGTCTGATTGTTTCACATTGCTACAGGAAACCATGAAGCTGCTTTCACAATTCTTCTTTGACAGCTTGTCTAGCTATGCTGCTGTTATGGTAAAGTTTGTGAGTGGAAATACAGAGGGTGACATAGCATTTTTTTAGAAATATGTCTTCATAACAGTGATGAAGCTTTTATTCTCTCTACCAGTTGTAAATAAACAAATTTCTAGCGATCGACTCAAACCTTTAGTGCTAGCTTTACTGTGCAATTACAGTACACATACCCAGGCAAAGCTTTCCAGAAAAAAAATATAGGGAAAAAAATTTGTTTGTTTGTTTGTTTTTCTTACTTCTTCTTTTATTTTTCTTCTTTATAATATTTGTTTTGCAGTTGTTCTTTTTCATCCTTTCTGGAATTTGGTTTTCATGGATTTTTTAATTTGCATTACTTCTGTTATTTGTTCAATGTTTTTTCTTTATGAATAATTATTTTTCCACTCATATTTTTTCTGTCCTATACTATTGAAATATTGATAAAAAAGAGATTAAAAACCTGCTAATTTTATTAATTGCTGGAGGTTTTTTATAAAATAAGCCAGAAAATTGCACCTTTGAATAGGTGCAATAGCTACCAACAAGAGCAAATCATCCTTTCAGACATGCAAGTCGCAAAGGAGCTAACTTTTTTTTAAGACAACCTCATTGGCAATTTTGGTAGGTACATATTAGGAATCATTTCTCAACAGCAGGAAATTGAATAAAAAAAAGTTAATCCTCTCATTGCAGAGTATTTGAAAGGCATGACTGCAGAATGAATGCCCCACTCCCTCCTAATTAATTGGACTAGTCATGTATTAAGAACATGCAAAAGTCTTTTCTAGATGTAGATCAGGTACATGAAAGTGGGTAAGAGAAGTCTGGGAAGACTGTTGCTTCATTATGGACAGAACTCATTTACGGCAACTTAAACACCAGTTAGAATCCATTAAATTACTTAACTCTCCTGTTGAAAAGTTCAAATAAGAACAATGTCACTAATGAGAATAAAAATGATGAATTCCTATTACTCATTTACTCCATAGGGATTAAGGCAAGAGTTCTAGAGAAATTAATTCTGTGTTCAGTTCTGGGCCCCTCATTAGAAGTGATGCTGGATCATGTCCAGAGAATGGCAATGGAGCTGGGGACATGTCCAGAGCACAAGCCTGGTGAAGAGCTGCTGAGGAAACTGGGGGTGTTTCTTCTGGAGAGAAGGAGGTTCAGAGGAAACTTTATTATCCTCTACAACTGCATGAAAAGAGCTTATAGCCAGGTGGGGGTCAATCTCCTATTCTGTATAAAAGCAACAGGACAAGAGGAAATAGAGGAAATGGCCTCAAGTTGAGGCCAATATGAGCTCAAGCTGATCTTTAAAGTCCCTTCCAATCCAAGTTCCTATGAAGTTGTCTCAGGTGACGTTTAGATTCAGTATTAGGAAAAACTTTTTAATGGAAGGAATTATCAAGCACTGGAACAGGGTGCCCAGGAAAGTGGCTGAGACACCATCCCTGGAGGTATTTAAAAAACATGTAGATGTGGCCCTTAGAGACATGGTTTAGTGGTGGACTTGGCAGAACTGGTTTAAGGGTTAGGCTTTATGACACTAAAGGTCTTTTCTAACCTAAATGTTTCTAAGTTTCTGTTATTCTAATACTTGAATTGCAAGACACATGTTTGGAGATATTTCTGATTCTAGACCATCCTCCTCAGGACAGGGTAAAAAACAATTGAAAAGCTCAGGCATCAAGCTAAGGACAGGGTGACCCCTCAGCAGTTACAGCCAGGGGCAAAACAAAGTCATCTTGAGCAAAATTAATTTAATTTATTGCCAATTAATGCCAGAGTAAGACGGAAATAAACACAAACCTAATGCACCACCTCC
The DNA here is from genome assembly GCA_013399455.1 of Anthoscopus minutus. NCBI lineage: Eukaryota > Metazoa > Chordata > Aves > Passeriformes > Paridae > Anthoscopus > Anthoscopus minutus. The sequence goes on from VWYI01033991.1 coordinate 148,092, forward strand.
TCTCCTCCCTCTGCCTCATTCCTGTGCTCAACTTCTGACTCTTCTGCCTCATCCCCCTTGCCTTGAGCAGCGCAGAGGGATGGAAAAGTGGTGGTTCTAGTGAGTTCAACACTTTATCTCTCTTACTTCTTCCTCCTTCCTGAGGAGGAAAGCATCCTGGCATGGGCACAGTTCCTGCCAAAAAGACCCGCTCATGTTTTCTTGGGGTTTCCTGTGATCAAGATGACCTTGAGATTTGTAAAAAGTCTCTGTTCTCCAACCCACCTGTCCAAGAACGAGTCTGAAGTCTTCAGCTTTCGGTCTCAAGGTTGTTTATTGTTGGTTATGAAAAAACCATTTTCAGCCTGGCCAGCGGAGGTCTGTTCAGCAGACCAGACCAAGGCACTCTGCCCTCCCCCAGGGCATGTGCTATCTTTTATACAATAAACTATGTATACTTTATTTACAGTTACTTTCCAATAGCTATCACCTATGTTAGACTGTGTCCCTTTACCTTACACCAATGCCAATGTGCCACTGTCACCCAAAAGATGGAGGCTAGGAAGAAGAAGGAAGGAGTACAGGACAATGCCCAGTTCCCTCCATCTTGCCTCCCAGCTCACTATAAAAATCCTAACTCTACACTTTGGTGACTTTTACTTCTTCATACAGTGATGGCAATTTGTTCCATGGATCAAACTCAAAGCCACAAGAATCTCTGGCTGCATTCCTGGGTCTCTGACCCCCCTGGCCTGGGCTCAGATCATCCAGGACTGTCAGAGGGGCATTCTGGGTTCCCACAATGTGCTCCTCTCCATGGCAGCCCCTGCCAGGAAACTTGCTCCAGCATGGGCTTTCCATGGTTGCAGCTTTCCTGTGGGCACATCCACCTGCTCCAATGTGAAGGTCTTCCATGGCAATCTTATCTGGTGCCTGGAGCACCTCCTTCCTCTTCTTCACTGACCTTAAGTGTCTGCAGGATGTTTATTTTCCACTCACTCCTTTCAGAGCTATCGAGCAGAACTTTTTACCCTTTCTTAATTATCACAGAAGTTCTTAGCAATGCCACCCCATGAGCTCAGCTTTGGCCAGAGGCAGGTCCATCTTGGAGCTGGCTGGGGAAATGACTGTCTGACATCGGGACATCCTCTGCTGCCTTTCTCCAGAAGTCTCCCTTGCAGCCCCCCAGCTACCAAAGACTTGCCATGCAAAACCAATACACTTCAAAAGCAAGTGTCTACAGTGCTGAAACACATGTTCTCCTTCTGTGTCCATTGTTTATCTACAATGAACATGTTTTACTTATTAGAATACGTTGGAGTAGAGACGGACAAGACACCTCTTTCTTCATGCACAACAGCCAATCTTTATTCTTCACAGCTCATATTTATATGGTTTTCTAAAGGCATTGTGTTTAATTCTAACTGGCTAGTAACTTGTTGCAACTCAGTTCATTGGTTAGTAGTTGCTAGTGTACCTGTTCGTCAGACTTTCTTCTCTAAGGGTGTTTTCATTCTTTTTTCATGGGTACAGAATTATTCTCATGCTTAGAAGTCTCTTTTTCACAGGTGCAAACTCCTTTCTCAAGGGAACTTGTCAGGCCAGCTGTTAGTTGTACTTAACCAAAGTAGCAGGCCTCAGCCATGATTTTACAAGGGTAACAAGGCTCTTACTTTATAAAGCTTTACCTATATGCAACAAATACATACTTCATCTGTAGCAATTATTGCAACAAAATTCTAGACCTCCAACTAATTACCACATACTATTTACAGTATAATACACATTTCATGCTTCCTAGAACAGCTTTTCACTTCCATAATAATAATTGTAAATATCTGCATTATAGTAAGTTTCATATTTAGCTTACCCTTGTAGAGTTGCTTAGTGTTAGTCTAAGTCCAGCTTCACTAGTGGCTTTCCTTCACTCTCAGTGTTTGCTCATACTCATACTTGCCATAAAGCTGTCATCAACCCAACTGGAAGGTTATGAATTGCTTCACTTGGTTTGATCTGCTCACAGTGGTTACACAAAGCATACTACTGCCAGATTTCTGTCAAAGTGAAATTTTTTTTTCAAATCGGGTTGTGAAAAGAAGAAAACCAGTGTACTGTTGTACAATGCAGTTTTATTTTTTTAATGAAATGCCCTAGCATCATAAAACAGAACATATTTTCTAATCTTGAAGCCAGCAAGATTGGGAAAAAAGAAAAATCAAAGCTGGTTTTCCTATACATAATTTCCATACTAAGATTACATTCGGAGAAAAAAAATCCCTAGAATTAAAAAGTAAGCAGATATTACTTATACAGCTGTCTTAAAAATAAACTGGACATGTCATACAACTCACATATAGTGCTTTGCTAGTTTAATATGCTACAAACAGAATTATTCAAATGCAACTATGCAGCTTTTCTATTACGTAAGACCTTTAAATTTTATTATGTTGCAATACCTTTACTTACTTCATACTTCATTACCATACTATACAATGATCTTTTGTCCTTTTCTGTGTCTCTTTCTCAGAAAGGAGACCTTCACTGTGGCTTTCTTTAGAAACACCAAGCACTCAGTTGCAGATACTCACTATTCAAAGCATTTCAATATACATTCCCTATGAGATTAAGTCTCCATTTTTCAAGCAGGGGGTCTCATGACTTGCTACTAAACTAATGGAAAGAGCTGGTTAGTATTTATTCCAGTTCTCATTGATGAGAATGTGCTCTGGACAGCTGCAATGCCTTAAACTCTCTCACTGTTAGTAAGCTGAGTGTGCACCATTACTTCCTGCACAGGAATTACTCTAACTTGGAAGTCTGGGTACTCTCACAATATTCATGGATTAACCACAATAACCATAGACATTTTTTAACAAATTACACTTTCAAAAAATGTAGATTTGTAGAACTGCATAATTTCATTTTCAATGGGATGTTAGTTCAGAAGTACTATTTCACTTATTAAACATGGCTTTAAAAATACAGTATTTTTAACACCTGTGCTAGAAGTGTCAGAAAAACACTGGATGAACCAACATTTCAACTCATTGTATTAATATGGAAAGCAAAGAGAAGTAATTTTGGAAAAGTATTCAAGTATTTCCCAGACATACTATATAACAAATAAAGATCCTAAACTTTGTATGATTGTACTTGAGGCAAATATAGTTTGCAAGTGCTTTTTGTCATATAGAGCAATATGAATAATACTTTGTAGCAAAGATATAGAACACAATTTTGATAATACATGAAACTGGAATGTAAATAACTTTGATAGAAAAAAATAACCTGCCATTTATAACAATATTCAAGTGCTTCAGTAATGAGATGACCAATCACCATGGCTTGCACTGACCACATATATGAGAGACATGAAGCTAACACAAGCTGGATGACAGAAGTACCAATAAATATACATGAACACAGAATCATCAGCTGTTTGGATGCAAAAAACCCTCAGATAAAGTCAGTTTTAAAGACAACTTTAAAGAAACACTTAAAGATAGACTAGAACAGGGACTAACTTCTGTCCTCAAACAGGAATAAGTCTGTACAAGAAGAGCAAACTTTAGCCCTAATCCTGGACACAAAACATTTATGTGCCACAATACACAAAACTATAAACAACTTAAATAATCACTTTATAGCTCGGTATGACAGTCTAATGGTTTTTGCATAAAAACAAATCAGCACAGTGAATTCATGATTTGTCAGATGCCTGTTTCTTCCCTTGGCTCCACAAAGCAAGTAATTTGTTTCATATTTATTTATTTTAAGGATTTTCGATCATCAGATCATATTTCTAAACTTAACGCTTAAACGTCTTATTTTGCAAAGACATTTTAATGTATGGAGTAGAATATCCAAAGAATTGTATACTGAAGAGAGAAGCTTTCAATGAGTTAATATCAGATATTTTTAAATATTAAAACTTGCTGGTGTTTGGGAACTTATTTATATTTTTCTTTCCTGTGCCTTCCTGATATTGTACAAGTACTCCTGCAATTTGCTTGCAAGACTTTTCAGTTGCACTGTGTGGTATTTGGTATCACCCAGTCATAAAACCTTTTATAATCCCAAAAAGCATGATTCAAGGAAACCTTCAAAGACAGAATATATAGGATGAGGTGTGACCTGTATATAGTTGTGCTTTTATTTTTCAAATATCTGTACACTACTATTGTTATTACTTAAAGCCAGGAATGTGTGTTTGAATTGCATTGATAAGTTGCCAGGTATTGTCAGAAATACAAAATGAAAGATTAAAAAAAAATATATAGAAAGCTAATGACAACACCGTTGTCCAGCATTTAAGCCACATGCAGCTACATAACACTCCCAGCAGAAAACATCTTCTCAGATACTGAAAATGTCTTATCTTGGTGCCAGTGGGAAGTCCAATGTTTCATAACATTTAGATATTATTGCAACACAACTACTAAATTAGCTCTCTAGAAAAGCACAGAGAATTTATCAATCATCATGAATACATAGATAAAGGCCAATCCCATCTTTTCTAACATATCAGATTACATTGCTCCAAGATATATTTTAATTATTACAATGTTTTGGTTTTTTTTTAAATGACACAATACAGTAAGATGTCTAAAATTATAGTGAAGCCATAAAAAAAAAATCTAGAAGTTTAAAATACTTGTCAATTTGACTAAAATGCGTATTTACTCAATTTCCTTGAGCTTTTATTTTTTCTTCTCCCCATTGGAGGAACAATGTCTATAGTAATTGTTCAGTGCTACTCTGGCTGTAGGCAGCTTCATCTTGACAGTTTTTCTCAATTCCCCTTGCAAACAGTTTCATTAACTGGCAGTGAACCCTGAAAAATATAGAAATTAATGAGAAATAGATGGGTACCACATGCTTAATTCTAAAAATCCATTAATTTCAAACAGCTGTACAAAATTTCTTACTCCTGACTACAGAAACCATGCCCTCATTTTAGATACAATCCTCCCCTGCTAAGAGGGCTGGATGCTTTCATGTATCCTCTTTTACTCCCTTTGTCCACACAAGAAGTTCTGTGGACGCTCAGATGAGCTGGTCTTTTACAATATACAGCATTTATAAAACTCATCTTTGGACTGCTAAGTGATTATATTTTAATGCAACACACTTGTATGTAAGTAGTATGGGTTTTGTTCCCTTTGTTCTAAAAACAACAAACAAAACAAGGAACCAAAACTAATCCAAACAACAACAACAAAAAACCCTTTTAAATTTGACAAACTTCTTTTCTAATTTGATTATTTGCACAACTGCAAAATTCTTTCTCCATATGTGAAGACTGGAGATGTGCACAAAAAAACAGGAAGTATGGGACATACTTGGTATTTCTGTGAGACAAAGATGCTTACTTAAGCTAAATAGGAAAAGCTATTGCTCAGAGTAATGAGGCATTCCACACATTTAAAAATATTCATTTCAACACCATCTTCACTTTCAGCACTTTAAACATATAATACCAGTTCCTAAGAAGTAAGTAAGACTTCAAAGGTAGAGTCATCCATCTCACTCAGAGTGATCATTTACAACATACATGGTTGCAGTATTCTCTGGAAAGGATTCAAAAAGGTAACAAAAATATTTAGGTTTATTATCAGAAGAATTGAATTTGCTATGCACAGGCATCCTTTTGGGATGTCTTTATAAGCATCTCTAAAATCAATGAGAAGGCTCAAAGTGTTTTGCTATATAGGCAGAAAAATCAAAGCTTACCTCACTTCAATTGCTGAACTATCCAGAGTTTCTCCATCACAATTCCAGGTGCTATTAACAATATTACAGCAACAGGCTGGATGATCTCTGCAGAACTGGCCAAAACGTTTCTTTCCTATGTCCATTACATTGCTTTCATTGTCTTCTGAAAGCTTTGATGTAAATTGAAAACACTTCACCCGATAAACGTCTACAAATGGAAAGTCAAACTGAAAAAAAAAGAAAAGCAAATCAGGAAATTTTAAATAAATACATTCAATGTGTAAAGCAACTCAGCATGCATTTTGTACTCAAGGAAAATCTGTCCACTCCAATTTTCTTGAGAAGCTTACCTGAGGTATAAAATAGTTGTTTTTGAAAGACTGCACAAGTCAAAAACAATAAAGCCAAAATGAAACCTTACTTCTCAATGGTCACTGTATAGTGCCTTTAGAGCAAAACTGTATAACAAAACCTCCGTGGAAGAGCATCCAACCCTGAATTCACCTCCTGTCTGGCCCTGGACTGCAAGCTGATGGAGATAAGATAAAGTGACTCGTGCCTGAGGGAGTCCTGAGGGAAGAGAAGACATGCACAGGAGGATTAAACCCAGCATCTTGGGGGTGGAGACCACAGCCCGGGGCTATCAGCTGCCAGGCTCTAACAGACCCACTCATCAAAGGGGAAGGAGGAGAGGATCTGGGTGTGTGGGGAAAAAGCCAGTGAACACTCTCCCTCCACTGTGCAGAGGAGCCCGGCTGCAGGGGCCCTTCACCCCGGGAAAGGCACATCCAAGGGACATCCACATGAGGGACAGCAGAGGGGGTGTCATGGCCCATCAAAGGCCACCCTCAAAGGGGCCCCCAGGCCCTGCACCAGAGCCCTGCACATGATGCAAAATGATGCAACAGATCCACAGTCTTACAAGGGACAGTGGCAAACCTGCCTCCCTTGGGGAAGCACCTGGGTGATCCCACCTGCCCAAATGTGTATTAATCCCTTGGATTCTGTGCTTTTCAGCAGGGGACCCTCACCACCAAGACCAGATGGAGTGAAGCAAATCCACGGAAGGGTGATGTTTGTACTTAATCTGTCTCTGTCACTCTCCCTTGTGTGACTCCCTCCCCCCATCCTTTTTTAAAAAATTGATTTCTTTCTTTTCTCTTTCTTTGCCTCTTTTACTACTAAATAAAATATATCAGTTTTTTGGTATCAATATCTAACCTCGTTTGGTTTTAATCAAGTTTTGAGGTGTATTTTGAACCTTCCAGGGTTTGATCCTTTTTATTCAGAGACTAGTTTTGCTCTTCTGTGCTTATACCACACTGAAAGTCAAAAAGGTTTGGCTTGTATCTTTGCACCATCCTTAGGACCTTTTCAAGTACAGTCTTTAAGACATATAAGCTTTTGTGAAAGTCTTCTACTTTTTCACTTGAAACAATGCCCCGAAGATGAGAATTCCATGGCAGTGTGAACCCTTTACCTCTCAAGCCTTCCCTCAGCCCTCACCCTCTGTGATCAAACCACAGAGCTGGGGGTACATGAAAATAAGAATAGAGGGCAATATTATAACATTCAAAAAAAAATTTAACTAGTTAATTCAGCTAGAAAAGGCAAGTCAATTAGAAGACTGCTCTTAAAACCTAGGCTGCAGATTCACACTACAATATTGAACAAATGCTTTAAAACAGGTGTCATTAATTGAAGGGACAATAAATTAGAGGATGCCCCCACCTTGCCCTGAAAGCAACTTAACAGATACAGAGCTAACTATTCAGCAAGTTGTATGAAATGCAGACAGGTCATTTTGCAAAGGCCATGGAGTATGTCTGTGTGTGTCTATGGGAAGGGGATGGCAGGGAAGCAAATGTGAAGAATATTTACTCACAAACCAGTCTGTACTGATGTACAGTCAGTTTTTCTTCCTTTTCTTCCTTTTTTTTTCACATTTCCTAGTCTTCAAGAAGGGTTTCCCAAGAAAAGTTTTTATGGTGGACACTAACCTGAGCTAAGGACATATGTATAACCCTGCATTTAATCTCCACAGCAAAACCAGCATATCCCAGGAGAGAAATGGAAAGCATTGGAAAGGAAATTACTATATTACAAACAGAAAAAGCAGAGATGAAGAGACATCCTAGGTCTTAAGTTCCCTCAGCTTTTAACCATAAATGAACTGTGAAGTCATCAAACTCTGTGCTTGGAAGCAGTGGCTCCTGGGCCCAAAGGGGCTCACTAAAAACAGTGTGCTGGTCCAAACTGCTCCGATGCAAATGCTGGTATCCACGGCTGCATTGTCACCTGTGTCTATGCAGACAGCACCTGAGCTCTCATGTCTCAAACCTAAGCAGAATGTTGTACCTTGATAAATGTTACAGTCAGTTTGAAAGGTAGCCAGGGATGGCTTCAAACGATCAAAAATTTAAAGGCAAAAGTGAGCGAGAAGGAGTGAAAGGAAGAGGAGGAGATTGAGAACAGTGGAAGGATGAATACAGACACATTCACAATGTGGAAATAAAGGAAAATGAATGAATACTAACTTTTTCACAGTGGAAGAAGACTAGCATCATGCAAGATTTGCTTTTGCTTTTATGCACTACATATGACATTAGTCCATTGTTCAGGTAATTTCCAGAAGGTATTAATAGTATCTTCTAATTCTAATTCTAAGATTCTAATATAATCTATCTACTAATAGTATCAAGTTGTGACAAATATTAAATACGTGTAGTCACAGTCATAGCTCTGTTTCAAGAGATATTACAATCCCAAGCAGTGATGAATCTTCCTGCCTGACAGCTACAACACATGCAAGAAATAATTTTGAAGCTGAATGCATAAAGCTCACATCCTGGTCACTTATATGTAGTAAAATACTGCTAAAGCCTGCAGTTTACAATCAAATTGCAATTCTGGTAACTTTCTTGTAAATCACATTTTTATACAGTTCACAAAAGTGATTTATTATTCTTCACCACATCTACCTCAGCTATTCATGCTGTGAGTAGTTTTTCAAGCTGTGAGCAGTTTTTCATGACAACTACATGAGGGCACAGTTGTGATAAAGTAACTTGAAATATTGTTCAAACAGCAAATACACGGAAAACTGAATTCAGCAGGCAAAAGTGGCATTTTGTTAGAATGCTATGGCCAAGGAGTTGACTTTGGCAAAATGTTGTGAGTTGGATTTTTTTTTCATGGTATACATGCTGAGACTGCATCACCCAAAATGCATAAATTAAAAAAAAAACCCAAAAACTTGCTTTCTAGATATTATTTCTGTCCTGTAAGAATACAATTACTTACACCTTTGATGGTCTCTGTATCACTGTCAAAAGGAATACATACCTGATCATCTTGGTTTGTGTGTCTGACAAGATACCGTAGAAAATCAAATCTGGAGCACTTCCGAACTAGAATGAGGTCTGCTGAACCATCTGCCAAATGAGCTGCTGGTGAAAGACCTTTTGGACTTCGTGGACAGGCACAGCTCATATTTACTGCATTGATGGCTAGAAATTTCCCTTTTATAACCTTCCATTCTTCTTCACCTTCTGAAACAAATCAAAGACATTGAGAGAGGTAATAGTTTGATCTACCCACAAGAACACTAAAAAGCAATCAATGCCACCTTAAAAGTCTTCCCTGGGCATATTCATGTACTGTCAAAAAATATCTAAAATAAACTCAGTTTAAAAATTATATTTTTAAGTATTTGTTTTTCAGACATTAACAGATAAAGTTGTTTTCTCCCTTCAGACTGTGACTCTCTCCCATAATTGCTTGCCTGTTCTGGCATATGCATGTCAAATCCAGAATCTGTGTTATTTGGGAAAACCTGCAAAGCCATAGGAAGGAAAAAGACAAAGGTAAGTTACAACTCTCTGCATGAAAGTTGCAGAGGGATTAACTTTTTAAAATTCTATTTTATCTTCAACTTGTTAATCTTAAATAAACAGTGATGAAAATATTGTAGCTTACTATTTGGTTTCTAAAGCAATATTCCTCTTCTTCCTCAATGCAGCAACTTAATGTTTTTAAAAAGTCAAAGGGAAGGAATGAGTCAGGGTGCAGCAAGGACCAGCAGGCAGTACATCAGAAATCTGCTTCCTAGCCTCAAATGTCCCAAGATTAGAACTAGTAACAGTTAAAAAACTCCTGTGTGTAAATCGTCAGAGATTTCTGAAAAACAACACAAAGCCAGCCTCTTTTCAATACCTTGAAACTTTGTTGGAGATTACATCTAGACTGAGTTTAAATGTGTGCTGGTGCTGATACTACCAGGAAGCAGAGGAATTTCCTAGAACAAAGAAGCATTGGCAGACAATGCCAAGTTGTTGTCCAAACTGTGTTTTCTTGAATACGGATAAAAATACATGAAAAATGCCTTTTTTATTTTTAGACTACACAAAGTTTTCTTCCTTATCATAATAAGAAAAAGCCAAAAAGCAGCTGTAACATTCTTTTTCTCCTAATATAAGTGGACTAGTTTCAAATGAACAATTCCACAAAAGTAATGACTGCAAAATAGACTACAGACATACATGTTGGTCTAAGACTGGAGTGCCTAAGAGTGAAGTGCCATTAGGAGTAAAATTAAGAAGTGAATAAAAAATGCTTAAGTTTGTTTATGTTAACAAGTTAGAGATTTTGAGGAATGTTAACTGGTATGACTTGAACATCTAACAATATTCAGTTCCCCATATTTTGGTTAACTTAGTGATTTTCAAGGTGCTTTTCTGATGGGATTACAGACTGTATTTCATGTCCTGAAATTCTGATCTTCCTTCCTGTCTCAGTTCTAGGAACTTCCCATTTACTTTAGAGACTTAGTATTACAATTGCCTAGGTTATTTCAAACTTGAAGTCTATGATGCATTCATTTTGAATACACATGTTCCAAGTTCTATACACCAGGAAAAATAAAAAGAAAAAAATTGTTTCCAAAGTTATTCTTCACTCTTTGAATGTCTCTTGTTTCCTAGAATTCATTGAAACTTCTTACTATCCACTCTCTAGTAAAAGAACCAAGAAACCCAGTTTTCCAGGAAAAAAACATGTAAGCTTATAATGTGACAAATACTTGAGGAAAACAAAAATCTATTACAATTTTTTCCATCTAGACTATTCCTTCTACCTCACAAGAAACAAATCAGAAATAGCAAGAAAAACCCACAGCTTTTAAATTCAACATTTTTCTTTCATTTGTCACAGTGCTTTTTAGTATTGCTTGCTTTACTGCTGATCTTTTTATGTTGCTTTCAAATATGACATTACTGAAAGAAATAATTTAAATCAGATTCAAAATGTGCCTCTTAAGAGAGATGAGGCATACCTAAATGTCAGACTACAAAATGACTGTTCAGGCTGCAGGCAAATGACAAGACCCTGTTCTGAGATGAAGATAACTAAACACAACATAAACTACTGGAACAGGAAACAATAGGCATTTTCTGATACACAAACAACAAAATGCAAACATCTCCCTTTACTGATAAATCTTTTTGCTGTTTCTCTGAAAAGTATTAGTAATTTAGTCATCAGTGTATCTAGATATGTATTAACATTTTAAGTATGATCACTGTAGAAAATAAGTCTCAATTTACTTAAGGTAAAATGCTTATTTATGTTACTGTAATAGATGGATTTCATCTGGTATAAATCTCAGCATGTTACCCAAGAACACCTTCACTGTTCAAAGAATGAAGTCAGGGTATCAATCACATTTTAAATGGACAACTGTATTCATAATAATTTTGCAGTGTGTATCACTGGAACAGCACAAATTATTTGCTCAAAATATCCTACAGTAGGGCAGTCATAAGCAGGGAGTGCACAAGTGGCAGTCATTTCAACAGCCTATTGTGTAGACACTGCAAGTTGCTGAAATCAGCATAAAGTACCAACACTCAACATTCACTCAGCATGTGCACAGATACTCTCCCCTACAATACAGAGAAATGTGTTCAGCAACAACCAATCAAGCATCCTTCTAAACTTACCTGATTTATACACAAACTTAGCAGGCACAATGAAAGAGTCAGCCAAGACACCCTGCTGAGTGAAAAGCTTATCTGAAGCAGAGATTTAAAATCCTTTCTATTGTGGATCAAAAGTAGCTGGTTGTATTGTTTCCTTATCAGTACTGCATGGATAAGAGGCTGGACTGCAAAGAAAGCCAGCTACCAGAAGTAGAATGGAATAAAGTAAAAAATATCCTACATAATCAGCAGCCTAATGTCATCTGCAATGCTGGATAAAACTGTCTTGATTGGTAACTAACCTGAAGCTTTCTAGTAGCTCTTTTGCTGGGTGAAAGGTAATCAAAAGGCAGATTTAAAAACCAAACCAACCAGCCAACCAACAAAAAAACCAAGCAACACACACAAAGATGAAAAAATGCAAATAAAACCCCTGACAAACAAAAGAAAAAAAGTTGGCAATATCTAACTACAATCATTTCACAAAAAGACAAATCTTTTTCTTACCAAAAAAACTACTGATATATTTACATTATTATTATTATTTATATGCATTATTTATACTCTATAAAAAAAAGCCTTTAGCTTAGTATGGAAATATTCTGATCTGACCATCTCTTGACTGTATCAAAGACCAGAAAGCAGTAGCTAAGATGAAAGCACTAAAGATGTGTAAGAGAAATTCAAATTGCACAGAAATCTTTATGCTACCAGTGAGTCTCCACACTATGATGACCTTTTTGCTAACAAATGCCTAGAACCTGGCATAGTCACAGCGTAAATTGTAAAATAATCTAGGTCATAAGGACGAAATGCTTGTCAAGAAAATTATGATTGTATGCATGGGGCTTTACAAGAAGAAATAAAAACAGAGTAAAGGCAGAAAGAAGCACCCACAGGAAGCCTGCCTGCTCTTTAAGAGGGATTTATCCAAGATGATGAACCAAAGCTGGAGGCAAAACTCAAGTGATTCTTCATATGTTTCTCTAGCAAGGCCACAAGTGTAGCAATATCAGCACTTCTTCCTACTAGGATGTAGTAGCCAGACATAAAGAGATACAACTAGGGGAATGACTGAACAGAACTCATTAACAGTTGTTTAAATGAGAGGAAGAAAGTTATGCCATTAGAAAAAAAACCACAGACATGTGCACAGGGCTTAGAACGGGGATAAAAAAGATGAAAAGGATAGCATAACTAAAGAAAGAGGACAGAAATCTCATTTATCATTTATAGTAAGCATTAGTGGGTTCTTTTACAGAAATACTAAAGTCCACTAGATTAGCTACGAGTTGTCCAAGTTCACAGCCTCATAGTAGGGTGACATTTGTGCTAACAAACACAAATTGTTAATCCTGATCTATTCTAAATGTTATCTTAATGAACTGCTTCCTTCTATGACATCTCACAGTTTATCCATTCAGTCCTTCTCACAAAAGCCCATTGTCCTAGCTCACAGAATATTATTTTTCCTAAAGAAAAGAAACTAAACACACTGCAATATACAAGTAATTAGTATAATTTTATCAGAATTTTCTGAGGTTTGGGTGGAGAATGTTTTTTACATACTTAGAATCATACTATCATGGAATCATTTTGTTTGGAAAAGACCTCTAAAATTAGAGTCCAAAGGTCAATTTAGCACCCCTAAACCATATCTGCCCAAGTGCCACATCAATGTGTCTTCTGAACCCTTCCAGGATACCACTTCCATGGTCAGCCTTTTCCATGCTCAATAACCTTTTCCAGGAAGTGATTTTTCCTTATACCCAAACTAAACCTTCCCTGGCATAATTTGAGGCAACTTCCTCATAACCTGGAAGAAGAGAGAGAACCCCACAAGGCCACAACCTCCTTTCAGGCAGCTGTAGAGTGTGATGAAGTCTCTCCTGAGCCTCCTTTTCTTCAGTCTAAACACCCTCAGCTGCTTCTAACAGGACTTGTACTCCAGACCCTCCACCAGCTCTGCTGCCTTTCTCTGCACAAGTTTCAGCACTTCTTAAAGTGAAGGGCCCAAAACTGAACACAGGATTCCAGGTGTGGCCTCACTAGTGCCAAGTACAGGGGGGCAATGACACTTACACGTTTTCTGTAAACTGAAAGAAACAATGGATTACCAAGCAACTCAGAAAGCTTAAAAAACCAAAATACACACACACTTGAACTTGTATCTTATGAAAAAGAATAATTTGTGTAATACTATCACATTTTACTTTTTTGACAAATTACCTTCGTGTTTTAATCTGTGTCCCTTCTTCTGTTCTGCCAGCTGTTTCGCACTTTTCTTGCAAATGTAACATCTGAAAACAAAGACACCATTCAATTCTGAAAGACCTTCACTATTATTAATTTCAACTTTTTATTTTACCCAGTCATTACAAGATCTTCCCCCATCACAAGATGTACCACAGCACTGACAATCCTCATGTGGCATGAATCATCACAGCCCTGCAGCCAGTGCAGTTATTTAAGTGCAGTTCAAAAGACTACTGGATGTCAGAGGTAACAGCAGCCACAAGATCACACAGCTTGGAAGGGATCTCTGATGTGATCAAAGTTGGTCTCACAGGAGACCTTGAAGCTTGTCTTACAGGATCAGGATGTTCAGTGTTTTATTCAGTTGAGCTTTGAGGATTTGTGAGGGTGAAGTCCACAGACCTCTGGGCACCTTGTTCCAACATTTGACTGCTCTAACAGTGAAAGACACTGACATCCTGGAGAAAGTCCATCTCACAAGTGCTGAGTGCAGGGGAAGAATCGTTCCTGACCTGTTGACTTCCCTCCTGCTTAGAAAGTATAAGGTGGGCTTTTCTTCCTGCAAGGACATACTGCCAACTCAGGTATAGCTCAACAGGATCCTGAAGTTATTTTTAGCAGAGTTGGCTTCCATTCAGTCAGTGCCCAGTCAACTCTCTTGCATGGGACAATTCCAGCCTAGGTACAGAACATCTATGTCTTCTGAACTTCAGGAGATTCCTATCAACCATTTCTTCAGCCCACAAAGATCCCTCTGAATAGCAGCCCTGACTTTCAAGATAAACCACAATTCCCAATCTGGTATTATCCATTAAACTGCTGAAAGCACACTTTCTGAGACTGTCCCAGTCATTAGTAAGGATGTTGTACAGTTTCAGGCCAAATATTCCCAAGGGACACCACTAGTAATTGGCTGCCAGACAGACTTGGCACTCACAACTTTTCTAGCAGTCCAGCCAGTTTCTCACCCACCCACTATCTAGTCCACACCTCATCAACTCAGTTTTAACAACACTATAGCAAACAGGACCAAAGGTCTTGCTTAAGTCAGGGTATGTAACATCTACTGTTTCCCCTTCAGCCAGGAGCTTGGGGACCTGTATGGTCCAGTGAGACTACTTATGTGAAAAATGGGATAAAAGAGCAACTTTGCAGCCTTTTTGACATATCTCATCACTCTGCTCACCATGCCACTAAGCAGCAAGCCCACAGTTCCTGCAGCCTTTTGTTATGATCAGTATATTTAAATAATCCCTTCATAAGAAGCAATACCCTTCATATCCCTCACTGATTTCAACTCTGCTTGGGCTTTGGCTTTCTCAATTTCATTCCTGCATGTTTAAGCAATGTCTTTTGTGTTTGTCCAAAGTAACCCAATCCACTTCCACCTTGTCTTTACTACTCAGTTCTTGCTCATCCAAACCGCTTTTCTATCCTGGTTATTCAAGTTTCTGAGTATCAGAATGGATTATTCTTGAACTTTGAAGAGATACCAACTAACTCTTCTATGCCTCTTTGTACTCCAGGACAGTCTCCAATGGAATCTTGCCAAGATCCCCAAATAAACTAAACTGAAGTCCAAGGCTGCATTCTATATTTTGTCTCATTTACTTCTCTCAGAAGTTAAAACTCTATAATCTCACAGTCATTACTGCCAAAACTGCCCTCAACCATCACATCCCCAGCTTTTATCTTCTGTAACAAGACTAGCAGAACAGTTGTTCTAGCCAGCCTGTCAATTACCTGCATGATCAATCTGATCACCACACTCCAGGATTCTTCTGAATTGCTTGTGCCTGGCCCTATTGCCCTTCCAGCAGTTATCAGGAAGTAAAAAAATCCCCTGTGAGGCACCAGGCATTCCTTACTCAATTCTGCAGTCCTGGATGACAGCTTTCTGCCCCTGGAGCCTCTCCTGCATCAGGGCACCTGATGGGTCAGGACATTTGCTCCAGTCTGATCTCTAGTGTGTCCCAGCACTAGCACAGCAGTCTTATTGTTTCTGGACAAAATCTGTGGCTCCTCTGTATCCTGCTGTGCTGTTTGGTGCTGTGACAAGTACTTTACCTCTAATAGCTAAATCCATATATAAAGAAGGATAATAAATACTAGCAAGCAAAGAGAAAGGAAGGAGAACTGGGAGATCAAGGCAGGCCCCCTGAATAAAGAAACAAGAAGAATATCACACGGAATTCATACAGCATCATAGTAATATATAAAGAAATCAGCTGAATAGGCTGATTCCTGAGAGGACTTATGCTCAGAACAAGCCATGCCAGCTATTGGTATGGCACTAAAACAACTACTAAAATAGATCCAGTTACAATGTGAACACTTGAGAATTCCTGAATTATTATTTCCATTTGTAGAAGGCATCCAGATTTTTGTTTTCTTAGTAGTAATGCAGCATACTATCCTCAGCATCTTGTAACTGGGTCCTGTGCTGTTGTATTTTACTTCACTTAAAATTGAGGGAGAAGGAGAATCAGCTGACAAAATTTTATTAGATTTTCGTTTAATGACCTGTTAAAATGTTCTTTTTAATGAGTCAATAATTGTTTTTACAAGCTTATCTCTTTTAGACTAAGTGTTTTCATATTGAAACCAACAGTTTTGTAACCTCTATTTTTGTACAGACCTTTATAAATAGTTCACACCAAATATCCAGAGATAAACATTAGCCTACCCCGTTCTGCAGCTCTCTTTATCTCGTGGAGATCCATGTGTGTGTTTTGCTGGTTGATAAGCAATTGTTCCTTCATAATAATGATGAGAAAGAAAAGTCTTGAAGCCTACATAAAAGACATTATGCAGCATTAAGTCATTATAAATCCACAAAGCAAACATCTAGGCATTCCTTGATTTTTCCTCTCCTTCCTTCTCTAAGGACTGCAATACAATAGTAGCCCTCAAGCTCAGAAGTCTTTTTCTTATGATGTTTTAGACTGTAAGGAATAAGAAAATACCACAGCACCACTCCAATGTTTTAACATTTGTCAGAAGTGCCATTATTTCACTTGACACCTTTAAAAACCACCTAAAAATTTAGTTATATATCACTGCTGAATCTTAAAATTGGCCTGCACTAAAATTCT
This sequence comes from Anthoscopus minutus, assembly GCA_013399455.1. NCBI lineage: Eukaryota > Metazoa > Chordata > Aves > Passeriformes > Paridae > Anthoscopus > Anthoscopus minutus. The sequence goes on from VWYI01033991.1 coordinate 165,115, forward strand.
CCTCATGCATCTTCTTTCCCTAACACAAGATATATCAAACAAGGCAAAAGATACTTTCCACTAGTATAGGACTTATCCAAATATTAGGTAATGAGATTAAATCACTTATCTCTCTCTAAAGAGCGCTAGAATAAGGGCAAAATTTAAAATTCATTACACCAGCTGAGTGTTCAAGACAGAGCAGTGCCTATCTCTCTTTAAGTGACTAAAAAGAAAATCAAAATTATTAGGACAGAGAAGTTATTACTTTTAGGCCATTTTCAATAGGTGGCACATATTCAACACAACTTTACTGAGCCCATTCTCAATGTTAACCCTAAAGTTACAGAGGTTTATATAATGTGATCCAATATACTTGGTGCTACAAGGAGTTCAAAATCAAGTTCAGTCTGTTTACAAGTATCAAAGAAGGTTGGTTTGGAGACAGTAAACTAACTGCTCAACACATTTACATGCTGACAAAATAATGTAGTAATTAATAAAATTACCTGAGTAGTCATATCTCATTGGACCCATCCACCGCTTCTTCTCACTATCTTTTAATATATCTCCATAAAAACCATAACCCAGCAATGACACAGAGTACTTCAAAAACATGTTGTTGTGATGGACAGAGGAGACATCCAGAGGCTGACAGTCACCTATGAAGATTAGAAGTGCAAGGGTCTGTCAAGACTCACTTTATTTGCAGCTGCAAGCATGATAGTAACTTTAACATTGCAAAGTCATTAAGAATAAAAAATACATATTGCATTTATGTCAATATTTATGTAATAAAAGCATATACTTCTTACACATGAAGAAAAGGAAAAAAATAATTTTTAATACTAATTTAATCTCATACTTTAAAAGCATTAAACACTAAGTGAGAAGAAAGGGATTAGTATGCTAAAAATGTATTATGAAGAATTGACACTCCTTTACCCTGTAGCAGAAGGAGAGGATAGAGCTGTGGAACTATTTAGATTGGAAAAGGCCTTTGAGGTCATCAATTCCAAATGTTAACCCAGCCCTGTCAAGACCACTATGAAACCATGTCCCTAAGTGCCACATGTACACATCATCTAAATATCTCCAGGGATGGTGAATCAACCACTTCCCTGGGCAGTCTGTGTCAATGCTTGACAGCTCCTTTCCCTAAGCAGATGGATGCAGTATCTCCTGTACATTTCCTGGGTACTACTTAACCCTCCATGCCATACTATCATAGGATAACTGAAGCTGGAAAAAGCCTTTGCAGGATTCTCATCTAACCTTCCACTCAAACCAGGTTCAGCTATGAGGTCAGATCAGGTTACTCAGGGCTTATGCAGCCAAGTCCTGGAAATCCCTAAGAACAAAGAGCACATCCCTTCCCTGATGTCCTCCTCATGCAAACCCTGGAGTGGTGGTGGGACTTGTGGGGATGGGTTTTTTCGCTTGTTTGGTATTTTGGTGTTTGGAGGTTTTTTTTGTTTCACAGGGAGGTTGGACCAGAGGATTCACTATAGCCCCTTCCAACTGACCCATTCTGTGATTCTGGGACGCAGTAACACAGCTAAAATACTAAGATAAACTAAAGCCACATCTTTCCAATCCTAGTCCAAAGGCCTTAACCCCACAGATGCTGAAAAAAGTTAACCATAGGTTAGTAAGAGTAGCACATGTGTAAATCTTTGCAACACTAGATCCTAAAACTGCAATTGTTAGATATTCAGTAACGATACCAGAAGGTATCATAACCCTAACTTGGCAAGGGAATATTGAATAGCCCAGGACAATTGGACATCTACCACAAAATACTACTATTCAAGTGTACTTGCATTTCTCAAAGTTTTCTCTAAGATATACATACAGAGATATAGTCCAACAACTGATGCTGCTTATTGCATTTTATTATTTTCAAAAGACTGACAGAATTTGAGAAAACTTTAGCAAAAGATTTTCATAATATTATGATCCCTTGAAAACAATTTTTACTGTAGAGAAAACAAATAGTTTTTAAACTCCTGTATTTCAAATCAGAGACTTTAATCCCAGAAAAAATTTCTTTGTTAAAATTATATTTCACAGACATAAAGAAAAACTAAATGAAAATAGTATTTTGGGCTTCTTTCATCATTTTCATAACAAATCAGCAAACTGTGACCACTCACCTACAATAATATGAAGAGCTGAAGTTACTGGATCAGAAATGCCAACAGTTGAATAGCATATGCAATCTGTTGATCCTGAAAAATAAAAAACTGGGCATCAATATCTTTGCAAAGCAAGTATTATTGGCACAGTCCTCCAAATAAAAGCATTATGTTCCTTTGGTTTGGTCCCTTCTATTTTATGGAACAAAGCAAATACAGGGATACTGTATTACTATTTTATGATTTAAACTGTAACAATTCCCCTCCTCCATGAATACAAATTATTGCTCTGCATATGAAGTACAAAAATTTCACAATATAAGCAATAAATATGTAGCAGTTAGTGAAAGGAAGTAAGTTAATTTACGCAGAAAATTTCATGATTACATTACAGCTTTTATATCAAATGAGGCAGGCATACATTGATTCTCTGTTTCAGATTTCTTGCTCATTGAGATCTCATGAAGAGAAACTGACTGGTCTGCTGTTTTTTGTGGTACTGATCTAAATTCCAGGATGTCATCTTATACCAGAAACTTCTGCCTTTTCTATTATTTGCAAATGAGTAAAAATATTTGCTTTCAGGAATTAGTTTCTAGATAAGGTAACAAAATGGATAGAGATGTACCTTTAGAGTCTTGATGCAAAATACCTATAAGAAGAAAGGGGGGAAGCTTTAGGTTTCACCTATATGCTCTTTAGAAATGGACA
>VWYI01033992.1:0-32240 GCA_013399455.1 Anthoscopus minutus
ATTTTAACAAATGGTACACAGCTTTTTTTCATAACTATAATGCCACTTATGGCATCTTTCTTACTGGAAGCTCTAAGTAAAATCAGTTTTCAAATTATAAGAAGGAAATTAATTTCAAGAGAGAAAATTCTGCTACGAGATTCTAAAAATCATAGGTCACATATTAAAGCCTAAGAGCTGTGAATTTAAGGAAATTATCTCACCACAGTAATGCTAATAAATGAAAAAGAGACAATACAGGATTTTCAATACCTATCAAATAAAAAACCCACAAAAAAGCAACATACAAAATGGCAAAAAAACCCCAACTTTTGAAGTGTTTCAGAAGGCAAAGTACACAGAGCCTAAGGGACTCCCTTCCTTTCACCAGTCCTGGCCAAAATAACATTGCATCTTTGCTACAAAGACATAAGCAAGAAAGAACAGGAACAAGAATAAAAAAATTACAAATGTAATCTTATATTTTTATTTCAGATATGAACAGCTTACACATTTTTGTTGCCTGTGTATAGCTGCCATTTACATGTGAACTGAAAGGATAGAAATATTCACTGAAAGTCATCACACAAGAAAGACCCCCTAGAATCTTTCTGTCATAGCAAGTAAGTCAGAAGAATTCAGTTTAGGATACTATGTCTTAAAAAATTGACCAAAATCTGTAATATCCAAATAGCAGTCTGGTCAATCAAACCACTGGCCCAAACATGAGCATTTAGTGAACACATGAGGAATTCCTGTCAAATCTAAACCTTGGTAAACTTTACTGTAGGTGGGAGAACCAGACTTTTTTCTTCTGTGTTTATTGTTCTAAATTACACACAGATTCACCACCTGTATTTTTTATGCAATATGCAATGGCAGACAAGAACACAGGCTGGTGAGGAATGTAAGCACAACCAGAGTGGCTCAGAATAAGATAATCTAGTGTAGCATACACTACACTAGTGTTTTTCTGACACTAACTGGGTACTAATCCAATAGCAGATACCTTGGGATAAACATAAGAACAAAGCAAATGAGGAAAAATGAGGCAAAATTATGGAAAAGCTCCCATGCAAGAAAAAATTGTGTAGCTCTCTTGAGCTCAGAAGAGAAGCAATTGGAAGGATATTCATATAGATGTTTAAGAATCAACAGGGCATGCTCTTCTAGGAAAAAAGTATAGTAGGGCACAGACTTAGAAATAAAACAAGGGAGGTGGCTTTTCAAGGAAAAGGCAATAATGTAGTGGAAACAATTGAAAGAACCTGTTGCTCTAGAAATGTATGTGGTTCTAGAGGGAGAATGGAAAGGTTTCTGAAGAGCAACAATCCAGTAATGGTTTCTAAATACAAATAAACCACATTCAGTACTCAAAACCACTAAGCTGCAACAGCTGGAGAATGGAAAAGTAAGTGGGAAGTGTCCCATATTCTTCTCCTGCCTTTAATTCTTTCTTACCCCAGACTCAGCTTAACAACACTCAGGATACACCACATGTTGTGTTAAGTTAAAATTCATTATTACACAGAAGTTTCTCTTCTATTTAATTGTCAAAGAAACATATAAAAAATGGGTCAGCTCAAGATTACAATAGACTTTACTTAAGGTTTCTGCTTCTTTGTCTGAAACATTATGGTTCTGTTCAGACTCTGAGAGCAGGCATCAGACTAAGGATCTCAGCATTACAGCCAGTACTACATGAGCAGGCTTCCAGTATTCCAGTGGTACACCTGTAAGCATTCAGTATTTTACTAAAGAAAAAAAAACAACAAAAAAAAAACAATCTCACCTTAATTTATATCTTATTTTACATAAATCTGATCATTTTAATAAGATACGTTATTGAATGACAGAGATTAGCAGAAGACCATTCATGAGCTTTGTTTTAAAACATCTCTTAAAAATATGAGTTTTACCAAGTGAAGTTTTAATGATTTTCTCTTAAAAGTACCACCTGAAAAAAACATGAACTGTCAGTTTCTTTCTATTTCCAAGCAAACTCTTTATACAGTTTTTTCATTGGATAAGAATAGAGAACAAGCCCATTTCTCGTTAAAAAAAAAAAAAAGGACATTAAAGCACACTTTGGGAACAGGAGGGATGAAATAACTACCTAAAGACTGGTTACAAACTTTGTATTATCATGTCAAGTTGTCATGTTGAAATGCATAGGAAAAAAACCACAAAAGGGAAAAGAAAAAGCAGTCTGACAGTAATTTATACAGCATATTTCTTAAAGCTGTAGGAATAACAAGTCCTGTTTGATACACCTGGCTTTTTCCACTCATACCTTGAGGCTGTTTTCTGAAGATCTCTGGAACTACTTCTTAGTGAAGGCTTACGAAGATTCTTACCTAAGGTATGGCATGCTTTTCCTACTCCATGATATTTATCAGGGCTGTTCAATTTTCTTAAAAATTCAGTAAGGTTTAGAACTCATATTGCCAGAGCTGATAGGGGAAAAAAATATGAAAATGGTAGGGTGAATAATAATTCACATACCTCGATAATTAATAGAATAATTATTACTAGAATAATCATAGACTTCTGTGATTAGAATCAACAAAATTACCAAATTTCACCCAAAAAATACAAGTTTTTATATAAATCACACTGTCTCATAGCTTCTCTCACTCTACTTCTATTGAAATCCTAAGCCCTAACACCTTGAAACTTCACTAGAGGAGAACTGAAGCACAAAAAGCTGTAAAAAGTTGTTTGGTGTTAATTTTTTAAAATATACATATATATGTAAATATANCAAAACAAAACAAAACAAAGAAAATAAAGAAGACATTGCTTATATTTTCTATGAGGAACTCTCTGAATAGGGAACTGAGGCAAAGAAAGAATTTAAAACCTCCCCAAGATTACACAAGTAGTCTGTGCAAGAACAAACTAGGACAATCCCATTAAATCTCATCATCAACAACTGTTACTGATCTTGTTATGAAAGCCTTACTTCTGTTTGAGGTAAGGCACAAATTTCTTATTTGCCTCAACTTTCCTCCCTTAAAATCCCATTAGACTTTACAGTAAACACTCTGTATGAGTATAAAGGTACTTAGAATCTTTCTCAGAAGTTGGCAGGTTTTTTTGTCTGAAGAGATCAACTTATTTTATTTCTAATTACTTCTTCACATTCTGAATAAACTCACCCCATGACTATAAATTCTGTCTTTGGGACCAAAGGAAAATTCTGAGGCACACATTGCGAAGTATAACTTACTGTCAAAAATACATAAGAACACTTTTAGCTCTCAAATAATTTCTTATTGCAAAAAAATCCAAAATTCAGAGCACATCTGAGGTTTAGTCCATTCCATTCTCTCTAATTTAAAAAAAATAATTACAAATATTTCATTTTCTTTACAGAGCAGGGTTATGGGCTACAAATGAAAAACAAATTACTTGTATTTTCAACTCCACACCTGCTGACATATTATTAGATCATATTACTTTTCCATAAAAGTCTAGCTGCTTCCTAAGTATCATCTTTGCTAGTACTTTTGCTTGCAGAATTGAACTTTTTAATAAATAAAATTCCCAATCTTCATGCACAACTTGCATCTACATTAAATAGACCAAAAAGTAATAGAGATACAGCTTCTCTTTAAATTTTGAAAACATTGATTTACACGAGTTGTACCTCCTGCTCTGTAAAAGACTCTTGAATCTGCAGTGATGCTTAGAAGAAAATGGGAGGCTGGTCAAATAGCTAAAATCAAGGAGAACAGCACAAGAGAGGGAGCAGGCAAGGGTGTGAAGGTATCTATCATGCAGGAAGGAGAGAAAGGAGAAAGTCCTCCTGGACAATCCTGTGAGAGCCAGCAGACTCACTGCTAGAATTTGCAGCTACCAATGGTATCCAGGAAACTTTAATGCACCAGCACATATTCCCTCCAGTGAGTATTTAAGTTACTGGTTTCATACAGATCCACACCACCATATTAAACTTTCATCCTCATGTCCAGCAGAATTAAAAAACGAAACAAAACACAAACCTAAAAAAATTAAAGCTGACCTCTTTGCTGAAGCTACAAACCAATTCAGCTGCCTGTAGAAAGAGTTAGGAGACTGCAGTATTCCCCACAAGGCTATAGACAAGGATATAAAACAGTCATAAGATTGTTAAGTAGCAAGACAAGGCATCAAAATCTTCCATCTTCAAAGGAGTCTTAGGCAAATAAATCATCCCCTAAACAAAAGGAATATGCACCTCATTTTCAAGAGTTCAAATTACTATCTGCAGTTGCTGTGCAGGTGTTCCCTTGTGTAGGATGTTCAATTTAAAGCACTAAAATTGCATGACTGAATGATAATCAGGTCACAAGTACTCTAGAGAAAAATGTAACTGATACTTTGATCACTTGCTCTTCATACAGTGTAAACGAATTCACAAACCTAGCTTTTCACATAAAAAGCCTGAAATCTTTGAATTACACTGGAACATATATGCACTTATCTTGACCCCAAATATTACGTTCCTGTAGGAATTTTAAAGCGGTAGCATTTAAGAATATATAAAACCAGATTTTCATTAGAGGCCAGTAGCAAAACCTGAAATATTTTTCCCCACATAATTTATTTCTTCTATTTCCCCATATAAACATAACACACCTTTGTACCTCCTGTTCTCTACAACTACCTCCCAGCCCTCAAAAGAGAGAACAGGAGGAAAAAAACACATGACAAAACAAGTCTCTCTCTTTATTTAAAAAAAAGAGAGAGAGAGAGAAAGTGCATCCCTGTGTGCACACATGAAAAAAAATTCTTCAGTGCAGAAAAGAGTACATAGAGTGGACTTCTAAAGAAATGACTAAAAAGCAAAGTATTTCAAACTGAGTAAAAGCTTAAGGTGATTTACGCCACAACATGAGGGATTATTTATTGCCTAGGATCTTACCAACTGAATAACCAGCAATTCTGTGATTCAAGACTTGGTTTCTTGGCTTTCCACAGTATTTCTAACTGGAATCCCTTTGATGAAAACAAGGGTTTAGGGAGGATGGTTTTTATTCATTTGCTTAATGGGGAAGACATACAGCTGTCACGAGCACAAGGATTTTCCTAACTGGGAAAACTGGTAGCCTAAAGGCAAAGAAACCACAATAACCAAGCAGTCAGGTTGATTCTTTGCTCCAAAATTTGCTCCAAAAGTGCCAGAACAGGTGCTGATGAATTTGGTTAATGAGATAATTTTCAGTCTGCTTTTTCACTGGCAGGCTGCCCCCTGACATGGTGAGTTCTTTTTATTTTACAATAGCACCATAAGAATCAAGTCACACATTTAAGACCTCCTGCAGTGTCTGGCATGCATTCATCTCACAACTCTTCAGAAGCTCCACTTTACAGTAGAAGCTAATTTTCAATTAAATTTTTGCATTACTAATCCCAATAGTGTATAACACATTTGTATTTGCAGCACTACCTATTTTTCACTTAGTGCAAGATACGAAAGGGAGTTCTGTTTAAATATATTAGAATACTTTGTTTAATTATTACCTCCTTTCCACTAGCTGTGCAGATTTATTCCTATTTTCCTGTAACTGTATACACATAGTGTTGTAGAGTTAAGGCTGCAGTTAATGAGAACTTACTTTATGATTGTTTTATGCATGTAAATTACCTCTTTTGGTAGAGATGGATAAATAACAAAATCCTAAATAAAATCTCAAAAAAAGTTACAGGGTTTCTAGTGTCTTCTGACAACTTTGCTTGACTGAGTGTAGTATTTCCTTAGTTATTTTCCAATGTCATAAACATATTATTTCTCATTATACATGGTCTTGCAGAGAAACCTCCAGAAAATATATCTTGATGTTAATGAGTAAAAAAGGTTCTCTAAATCTTCCTTAAAAACTGTGAAGATCTGGAAAATATTCTCAGCTCTCAAAAAGACCCTGTTCTGGTACTGGACACTTACATTATAAGCTAACAGAAGACTAAGAAAAAAACCCAACAAAAAAAATCAAAGTTTCCAAATATTTGAAGATCAGTGGGTTTTCCTAACAACAGCAGCAAAATCATACAATTGGTAAGATGAATTTTTACATTAGTGATGATTTATGGAGGAGATAATTATTGTCAGTAGTGTTGTTCCAGCTTTGCTCTTGCCAAGTTTTCTTTCAGTTTGCCAGAGTAATTGAACAGTTCACGTATGACAGCACAAGCGGGAAGGCTCTCTCAGCTTCCCGTAAGTGTGCACTAATCTGATGAAACCCTGAGAAGCATCCTGGAAGCATCAGACATCCTCTGTCCAAAGAAATTAAGACCATTATGTATGGTGGAAACAGGAATTCTCTCAGGCAAGGTGAGGCATCCCTCAGCAGTTCTCTAGTCTGAAATTTCTAGGTGCACTTTACTGGCCTTGGCATTACCAACGTCACATCCCTCCAGCCCTTCCTAACCCTCACAAAACTAAACTGAGATGACTGGTGTAAAACTCTATCAATACCTCAGTACTAGAAAAACATCACACACTTTTATGGCAAGCCATTCTTTAACAGCAGCATCCCCTGAGATGCAGAATGCACTACTGCCACACCCTACAACCCTTCTCCCACAAAAGCCTGCCTTGGTATTTCAATAGGACATAATCCATGCTAATGCTTTTAAAGTGCAGGAGGAATAAGAAGTTAAGTATTCCTGAGAAATATCTTGACTGTAAAAAAATGAAGCACTTAAATGGTAATGGGTTTTAAAAGTAGAATTACAATACAGAATTTCTGTAGAGTGATTTCCTTCTTATCAAGTGTCTCCTTTAAGAAGAAAAACAAAAGCTTCCTAAATTACAAAGTAGCAGAAGGAAGTAAAAAAACCCATAAAATCTTATGGGTAGTTAGAGTAAGCAGCTGTATTCCTACAGTAAAGGATATTTGAAAGTCAAATACTTGATTCACAATGTTTCTTATTTTAATTTAAAATTTTCTTACACATACACATAATCCAGGTAGGAAGAAGAAAGCATCAAAGACCCTATTTTCTGTCCTGATCATGCTGCTACCTTTGGACAGTATAAAAATCCTGCTTTGAATAATTTTATTAACTTTGTGGCTTGATCAAGAACATTAAAAACTTTGCTATTGACTTCCATGATAGTTTATGGCACAAAGTGACACTGTAGAACATCACAGAAGAAATTTAGAGCAGTTGAGTTTTGCTGTTTTTAAACAGTTAATTCATTTAATCTGAAGCACTATTTAAGAGAGAGCAACCTTCTGCATTTCCAGAAAATATCCACTTTAGATATGGCTGTCCATTTGCAAGGTGACTATCTTAGAAATCTGTCAGCAAAACACTGATTACAGTCCAACGATGAGGCTGGGAAATTATCTGAACTATTAGGATATGTATATCCTGGGACAAAAACATTTGGGACTGGTGCTTTGATTCAAATTGTATTTAAAGCAAGAAAGGAGCTCTTTCTGGCAGAAGAGGAAATTGCATTTCATCCATTTGTGGAATAGTGTGTTTCCTTCTTGGTGAGAGCAGTGAACAGGAACTCAAACCCTGCTGCATCTCGGAGCACTCAGTGACTGACCTGAACACTGAACCATGCTGGATTACTACATTTTGACTGAGTGTGCGACACACCAGAAACATGCTGGAAAGCTGTTCTATGCTTTTCAAGAATAGCAAAGTTATTTTCAAAAAAATAGTGTTTTGAAGAACACAAATCCAATCCAACCCTAGTGGAACAATTTGCTATCTGGGAAAAACTTTCCTTTTACAGAACTCAAGAGAAACAGAGCAGCTACTACAGAACCCAAGGGCATTGTGCAAAAGCATCTACAACAGAGTCCATTGAAGAACTAAATGGAATATCTGACTCAAGTTTTATCTCAGGAGGCAGTTTATTTCTTCACAAACTGAAGAGGTGTGAAAATATCTAAGAGATGTAAAGACACTGGGCAGTTAATGGGAAACTTATAAATATTAGGAGGAGATAATGCAAGCAGATGAACAAAACAATGCTTCCCTTCTTTCATTTTGGTTATTGGTAGCTGCTCTTAGGAATATGTGTGAGGGACTAACACTGCATCACACAGAACAGTTCGGGTCAAAAGGGACTTTTAAAGGTCATCTAGTCCAAACCCCTTGCAATAAGCAGGTCCATCTTCAACTAGAACAGGTTGCTCAGAGCTTACTTCAACTTGGCCTTGAATGTTTCCAGGGATCAGGCATCTACCAATGCTAGGGGCACCCTGTTCTGGTGTTTTACCACCCTAATTGTAAAAAAAGTAAATTCCTTATATCTCATCTGAATGTACCCTTTTTATTTAAAACAATTACCCCTTCATGAAATGGCTTAAAAAATCTGAATGTATATTTATTTATTATAATGAAAAAATGAAGAATATATTTAATTTGCCTTACAAAACCAACTTCCAGAATCAATATGAAATTTTTGTGTTATGAAATAGAAGAGCTATACTACTTACCTAAAATGTTTCATTGTCACAAAATTGAAATATTTGCACAAATTGTCCTTCAAACTCCTGTAAACCACAGAACAAAAAGCATCATTTTTCTTTTTCTTCCTTATAAATTAGAGTATATATCAATGTTCCAACTAGTCACAAGAATAACCAGAGTTCTCCAGCAATTTTTAAAAATGCTAATCTATGGTATCTATCTATGAGATCTGAGAGCTTACTACTGTGACAGAATGTCATCACAGCAGAAGATACTCTCTCCTGCATTAATTAAGGTGGAGAAGGAAAGTAAAATTTATATGGGACAAATATCTATATATTCATGACCCACAGCCAAGAACTTAAAACTTTGGAAAATGCTCCAAATCAAAAGAACAACATCCCAAACAGATGAATAAGTAGTATAAGACATAACATGATATGATCTCTTTCCGGTCTAAATCAAACCCTGCTACATGATAATGTGATTTCATGTAACAAAATTAAAAAGGAATTTTTTTCATTCCGTCAGCATCAGCATTAATGCATCTGTGTCAAAAAGTATTAAGAATCTGTCATTTGTCATCCTGCAGAAAGACTGCTTTGCTGGGGGACATTGAAAGAAACAGAACAGTTCTGCCTTCCTGAGAACCAGAGCCTTGCATAACTAGATGTGCTCGTTTGCTAGGGATGTCCTGTCTCTGCATGGCATTCCCACCCCCTGGCATTAACCTGCAAGTCCTGGCTTTCCAATGGACTCTGGGGACATTTGCCTGCGCCAGCCTAGAAGAGAACAGTATCATAGCATCAGTTACTCATCTGGAGCAATGAGGTGTTCCCAGTTAGAGGGAAAAAAAAACCAAACTCCAAAATAATCCTAAAATAAATTCTTTCATGCACACAGAGAAAGTATTTGCAACTGAAATACATAGATACCTCCATTAGTCTGAAACTAGGCAACAAAAAGAAAATAAATTAATTTCTTCACTGTTTGGGGTAGAAAGAAAACTTTACAATTTATTATAAAATCAAGTCCTCTCTTAACAACAGTGTCACACAACTTTGTTTTACTTTCTGAGGTTCTGCTACAGTTGAGAACCATCATGAACTGCTGTCACTTAGCAGACTGTCTTTTTAAACACAGTTAATATGAAACACTTCAAATTAGTGTGAATGAGGAGCACTTGATAAAGAAGCTGCCATTAAACTTTTCACCCTTTTTTGATACAACTCATGATGTCTTAATTATGACTCTGCTATTCTAGTGTTGTAAAATAGGAAATATGTAAAAATTTTCTTAAGAAAGGATGTTCTTTGATGTTTGATCTTTGAATACTTTCCAATCTAGTCAATAAAAAGGAAGATTTAATCCATGAAATAGAGAGCAGCTACCACGTGAGCTCTAAGTGATGTCCAGGTGTTAGAAAGACAAATTACATGTGTGTGGAATTGCCTTGTTAAGGTCTAGGGCTTGACATGTTTCAATGACCTCAGACCTAGTGGGAAGTTAACAAAGCCTGGGAAGAAAGATGTACCACTGATAGTGCACAGAAAGAATGCAGAATTTACAGGCTGCAAGGACATTTGAGAGAACTCTCAAGATAAGGAGGAAACTAATAAAGACAACCCAGCAACTGCGCTGCATCAGCTCCAACCAAGTAAAGGGTAGTTCTGGCCAGGGTAGATCCCAACACCAACTCACAGACTACTGACCCAAGAGCCCCCCAACCCAAAAGAAGGGACAGACCGAGCATGTGGACTAATTAGCATGAGAAGTGAGAGAATCATTAACCAACAGAAGATAGAATAGTAACTAATAACAGAACTATGCAACTTGCAGTCAATGAACATTAATGCCTTTGTTTGCCAAAATGTATAAATAGTAAAATATTTTGATAGTTACTGTGTTTGATTTGTGGAATACCACTGAGCACCCAGGCTTGTTAAACCTTGAAAGAAGTCACTGTCTCTCTCACGTGTGCAATTATTGGCTTGTTTCACACCAGGTAACAAATGCAATTTTTCTGGACACCACCAACTGCCCAGTGAATTAAGATCAGTCAAAAGTAAACAAACATCTCAGGTTATAAGTACTCCCAGTATTCAAGTTGCTGTCAGATAAGCAGATAAACAGTAATGGTTTCCAAGACTGTCCCAAAGCTCTGACTGAGAAGGAAAAAAATAGACATGGTTTCTGAATGAAAGAATATGGTGAATATTTGAGGTGGCAGCACACTGGACAGTGGAAGGTGCACCATGTGATAACAGTGATTGTGCTAAATTTCAGTTAATGATTTTCAGAGTAGATCTGCAGGGGGTTTGGCAATTGCAGCATCACAAAATATCCAGAATATGCAGCCTCTGGAAAGGTGGAAGGTCCACCTTTTCTTCTCTATACAGTCCTCTGCAGAAAACAGGCAGTAAGCTGTATTTCTGTGACTAAGATTTCCTACAGCAGGCACCTCCACTTAATACAGCTCTAAATCCTCTTTGTGGTCCAGATCCCCATGGCCTTTATTTAAAAAATAAAGCAGGTGTTGATTTTTTTCTCTTCAGGTGCAATTGAAAGACCACACTGTAACAGCCCTCCTCACCATTATAATGATTGTAATGCTTTCCCAGCAAATGACTGATTCATTTTTCTCCACTGAGAGCACCAAACATTAGTCTAGAGATCTAGGTCCTTCCCTAAGGACCAATAAATCTTTAATTATTTTATATAAAGTGACCTAGTTTCAACAGAAAACTGGAATTCTGTAACATTTTAAATGCCAGTTCTATGGTTATCTCAGATTTGAACTAAAGACTTCTACAGACACAGAAAAGGCCTTTACTGCCTCTTTCTCTGATAGTATTTGTGAAGAAAAAATTCAGTAATTTCATTTCTCAAGTCAACCAATTTGCCAGCATATATTAGTAGGAAACACTCATGTTTCCCTTTGGTGACACAGATTAAGTTAAAAGCAGGTGAACAGTGACTACTTTAGCAATAAAATAAAGTCTCTATTAACTTGGAAAAATTCAACACCTATGAACACACAAATCCAGACCCTAACAGAATAGAAATTACTATGCAGACATTTTAAGAATTTCACCTTCAGGTCTGGGTAATTCACTGTGTCTGTGAATAGAGCCTTTCCCTATCACCTCACTGGAGTAGAAGCTCCTGATGGCAATGCTGGTTTGACTCAATGCTGTGGCTGCAGCCTGCAGAGAGCCAGTCAGTCCCACCACTGATACTTAGAGAAGCACACACTGTCACAGCTGTGCAGAATGCAGCACAGAAGCAATGAAAATTATAAAACTTAGCAGGGGCTGTTGTGGAACATCAGCAATTAGGCCACCTATGTCCCTGATGTTCTTGTGGGAAGTGGTCATGATCAACACCAGAAAAAGGCAGAGGAATAGGGTACAAGAAATGCATGTGCCTGAATAAGGCATGTGCTGAAGAAAATATCTTGGTATGCTATTTTTTTATATGAGTATATCTATCTTGAGCTTCTGGTCAGCGATATCAGTGGTAATCCCTACAAGGATGCACAGTGACAGGTGCTCATTCCCTTCCTTGCAATTTGCAGCAATTAAGGCTATAGTTTCATGGACATTTTAAGCCAATGTAAACCTTAAAAAGAACAATTCTGCCCCTACCTTGAGCCAGCACAGCTGTGGTAAACCAAAAAAGAGAACAAATTCAAGCTAAAAGTGAGGCATTTTCCCTACTCTCTGTCTTTAACATTTATTGCTTTCTCTCTGAGCCAATTCTTTCTTCTCTGTAAAATGCTGGAGCCAGCACAAGGGAGAGTTTGGCAGAGAAAATGAAGCTGGGTATGGCAGGGGAGGAGGAAAATCTCTTTCCATCACAGCATTGGTTTCCAAAACTTTTATAAAATTAGGGCCTAAACCGTATCAGCAGATACTTACAGTTTTTCATCCACTTCTGCCTACTAGACATCTAATGACATTTTAATTTTTTAAGCCCCTACAGGTTTGTTTGGATTTTTTTATTTTAAAACTCATAGTCCAACAGATGTGATCATTTTGTCCACAGTTATAAATACCCATAGCGATCCAGCTGAAAATATAAAATTAGACAAAAAATTTAAGAAATACAATTATTTGTACTTTACAACTTGTTTCAAACAAACCTAAGGACCAATTTTGACATAATTTTGAATTTTTGTAAAGTTCCTACTTAACATGTGGCACTTTCTATTCATCATTCTTGTTTGAAGGAAGAAATTAAGACCATTTAACTTACTCCCTGTTCCAAAACACTGCTAACAAGTGTGTCCTCAATCCTTTACATTTGCAATAAATGGATGCATTTGGCAAATGGATTTTTAAATCATCTAAAGTGGACAGACCATTCCAAGAATTCCCATTGTTATCAGTTACTTAGAAATACTACAGAGATTTCTAGAAAGAGGAGAGATCAAAGAAAGAGGACCAATGTAATTTGTTTGGGCATTAGATGGTATTATCATAGATTCATAGACTAGGCTGGGTTGGGAAGGATCCATCAGGATTATTGAGTCCAGCTCCCAGCTCCTGCCCCTGCACATGACCATCCCCAAGAGTCACACCGTGTGCCCAAGAGCGTTGTCCAAATGCTTCTTGAGCTCTGTCAGGCTGCTGTGACCCCTCCCCTGGGGAGCTGTTCCAGCGTCCAGCCACCTTCTGGGTGAGGAATCTTTTCCTGATATCCAACCTAAACCTCCCCTGACACAGCTTCAGGCCGTTCCCTTGGGTCCTGTCACTGTTAGCAGAGAGAAAAGATCAGTGTCTGCCCCTCCTCTTCCCCTCATAAGGAAGTTACAGCAGTGAGGTCTCCTCTCAGTCTCTTTTTCTCCAGGCTGAACAGAACAGTGCCCTCAGCCCCTCCTCACACAGCTTCCCCTCAAGGCCCTTCACCATCTTTGCTGCCCTCCTTTCTCAGTGTTCTGTACACACAGTTGGATTTTCCAATACCAGCAAGATCTTTATAGAGTAATGCAAAAGAAAACTAACAGGATATTTGAAAAAGCAGTAGTATGACTTGGTAAGATAATAAGGACAGAAATGGAGAGATTCTAGGGCTAAACAGGATCGCCCAAAAAAAGACAAGTTGTGTCTCAAAAATTAACTTGTTTTTTTATCCTTCTGAACCAAGACAGAGGAAAGGAGGACTTCAGAATGATGATTGATGATGATTGATGATGATGATGATGATGATGATGATGATGATGATGATGATGACGACGATGAAACACACTGAGGGACGCAAACCTTTCTGTCAGCAGTTCAGCAAAATGGTGTTGGAAGCTACAGAATGATGACAGCATGTTAAAAAAGGTAACACATAAAATTCTCATTACATACTCCGGTCGCTGCTCTTTTTGTCACTCATACTTTTACCTATACCAAAATTCTATGTCCACAACGTAAGATTGCTGTTCTTTTACTGCTCTCTGGCCCAATAAAGTCACCATCATCTAGGAATTTTAACAAGTAATACCCATCTTGGTTTCAAGTGGAGTGTAGACAAATTGATATTCAGGCCACAATCCAAGCATGCCCACTGACCCAGTATATTCATGAACATTACAAAACCTGAAGTCAGAAAATAAGATGGAGTAACACCCTGAGATCTTTTGAACCACTATCTTAGCAATAAACTTATAGACACAGATATACATATTACTTAAATCTTGAGATAAATAAATTTTTTAAAAAATAACTTATTTCACACTAAAAAATGTTGCAAGTAAGTGCTGCAGTTCAGTGGAATTCTAATTATACTAACAAGAGCAAGACACATATGAAACAGTCAGCAAAAAGCATTAGAGAAAGTCTGTCTCACAGCAAGGACCATTTTGAACTAGAGATACAAAACACAAAGCAAGGCAGCCATGACCTGGATTTTACCTGAGTATTTTCATTTTTCCTGCCTATAAAGACTTTGCATATTAGCCAATAATATAAAAATTGATACATAGTAAGCAAGCCAAGACTTCTAAGAAATAGAAATCACTGCCCATGAACAGTAATTCTGATGCATTTAGTAACTACCTAGGGCACATAATAGCAATTCAGTGCTATTCATGCGCACATTCTTCTGCCTGAGAAATTCCAGAAAGAAATACAGCTGCTCTGTGGCTGCTGGCCTTACAAACCACTCTCTTACAGCTTCTGTCTACATTTTCTAACTTAAATATGAAACTTGTGGCTTTGCAACCCTATTACTAATCCATGCATCACATTTCAAGCAAATGCTGTACTCTAAATAATTTCAAATGTAAATTACAGAAACTGACTCCTGATAGAAGGTGTTTTTATAGTAACACCTGCAAGATATCTTGATAGCAAGACATTCTTCCCAGATTATAGAGGGCAATTTGTGTTCATTCACCTACTCTAAAATAGAAAGTGTTTGGCAATAATTTTGTTATTACAGTACTTATTTCTAGAGCATCCATCAAAGTATTAAACATACACCCAAATACACTAAGAGCATCAATTACTGTGTGAGCTGAAAAGCAATCCATTTCAAAGCTAATCTGGAAAAAACAAAGTAGTTTACTTACAGCATTAACAATTATTATTACTTGAAATTCCAGAAATGCAAGGAGAACCTAGCTGAAAATATGACTGCTTGTCACATAAACATGCTGTGTTTATCTAGGGATCAAAAACACAGCTGTGAAAATATTTTATGTCTTGTCCAGATGAAAAAAAACCCAGCCTAAGCTGGTACAGATAAAAAGCTCAAGGAGAGACAGACTCAAACTAGCAAAGCTACATCTTGTTAAAGCATATGTCACATGTCTACAATACTTTTAGCACACACTAGAACATACTGGGTGCATTATCACATTTATTGCCTTGACAACAAAGCTAGAATTAATAGTACAGTGTAGTCCTTGTTCAAAAGACTAAAATTCAAGAGGAAGCAAAGGAAGTATCAGCTGTATTTTCAGATGCAATCTGAGAAGTTTTTGTGGGAAAATAAGAAAAAAGCCAGAATTCTTAAAAATTTACTGGTTAACTAGAAGTCCTTCCCAAATGATGCTCTGTGCCTGGCAAAATAAGGGACAAAATAAGAAAATCTGTTTTGAACAGTGTTTGTAAAAAAAGCTCTTTGAAAATAAAACCTTCTTATTTTTAAGGTTTCTTTTTTTCCTTATAGGTGGGGGTTAAAAAAGAATTTTAAAGCCAATGGAAGTAGAATATGTTGTAATAACCAAGTATATTTGTCTCCTACAAGTTTTTAAAAAGCACCACATTTTCTCCAGTACTGATCTTGGATTCTGGATTTAGGAAAGTTCTCCTGAAAATACCTTATCTCAAGTTGTGCTTGGCCTCAAGTACTAAATATCTCATTGTTATTTAGCAGAAAGGCACATTCTTTTACTATTGGTCCATGATATCTCAGCTTCCTTCTACCAGCAAACCCCTGAGGTACCCCAAAAATATTGCCCTTTCTTTTTTACAATTCTAATGCATGGCATATAACAACTTTATTTCTCTATTTAGAAGACTGTCATAAAAACAGTGAGGTGTTTCTAAAGGAAATAGTCCTGTGAGAGTTTGGTTTACTCCACATACACCATATATGATTTCCACAGCTCCTAGTCTTTAAAATAAATACCTAAGGCAAATAAATAATTTCCTTTTCATTAGCAAATGAAGAGAATGAAATTAATTGTTTCATGGTCTCACTAACTTATTAATGTCAAAAATCTGTTTAGGATGCAATAATATATAAAAACTCAGAGAATTTACTTGCAGCAGTGAATTAAAAGAAGGACTGAGAGTCCCAGTTACTCACAGATTTGGTTTTTTAGAAATAAATGTATTACTGTGACTTGCACTTATAACTGAACTGTACTTGGTGGGCACAGCATAATCTTATTAGACTTGTACACATTTATCTGCAAAAAAAATGTAAACACCAATTATAAATATGAATTCTGCTCATTATATCTTCAGCTAAGGCTCTCACTCATTTCAAACCATGCTCTGTTCTAGATATACATATGCACCTTCAGCAGACAAAACACTGACAACAGAACTTTAGCTCTGGTGTGCCCCCACACACTCACAGATAAAATGCAAGGCTACACTAAGAAATGCAGCTCATAGTGCAACAGAGAAAAGCTGAAGAGTTCAGCACTGTGAAATTCAGCCCTGCTTCCAGTTATAGACTGGTTTGTGTTGGAAGGGACCATAAAGATCATTCCAATCCCTTGCCTTGGGCAGGGACACTTTCCACTGAAATGGGTTGCTCAGAGCCCCAACAACAGAATGAACTTCACAATGCCAACAAAATGCTTTTTGAGATCAAAATGTTAAATCAAGGCACTGGCAAGAATCTTTTCAATCCATGTGACTGCTGTGTATAACCAGTAACATATACAAGTCCATCTAAATGAACACACACAAATATGCATCCTGCCAACTATGTGAAAAAATGTCATTTTTGACTGCAGGTCAAGGTAAGCCCCTACTAAGAAATTGATAAAGCCTTGATTAAAACCTACCTGAACTGTAATATTAGAAAAAGGGCATTTCGGGTTTGTTATTTTTTGTTGTTACTGTTGTTTGTTTGTGGGGTTTTTTTCAACCTTTTGAATGGAAACCAGAAATGAGTCCTTAGAAAATTGAGCTTAAAAATAACGATAGATGTATAGAGCAGCAAAATAAAATAAAAATAATATTCCACATCTCACTAAGGAGCACTGCTTCTAGAAACTATGTCATGAAGTTCTAAATTGAACACAAATCTCGGAGTTTAAAGAAAGAGGCCAAGGGAATCTATTTATTCCTGTAGAATGAATATATTTCCTTTACTCTGTGATTGTGATATAATGCAAAATTATATATTTATTTTATAGATTTTTATAACTAACATCATCTCTACTTTTGCTGAAATACCCGTCAAGATTATATCCCAAATTAGGAAAAGTCATTATTTTAATAATTTAAGATACAATAGATTAGTGAAAATTGTGATATACATACTTCAAGTTTATTCCAGTCTAACTTGTTAATTCGTATCTTCATTTTCAAAAAACCTCACCCTAAATAACAACTATAAACTCACACAGAATTCCATTAAAGATGGAAACTTATATTTTGATTGTCTTGTTTTAAGCATAGCACTGAAAAGGTGGACAAATCAGACTACTGCTGCCAGTCAACGTAGATTTTATGGCAGTCACAGATTAGATTAAACTACAAAACTATATTTAACCTGAGAAGATAGGGTCCCATTTATGTAATCCTACTTTAGGAGCTTCTAATGAGTTACTACAGCCTAACCCAGATATGCCTGCCAGCAAGTTCTCTGCTCTTTCATGTCAATTCAGTGATGAGAGTACAGTTTCATTGTAAAAATTGCTGCATAGCATAACGAGTACTCTTGTTAAACGTGGCAATCATCAAAACTAATTTGGCCCATATTTACAACACAGACTCTTTATCTTTATTTTTATTATATTTGCTATATAACTATAGTCAGTGTTATTAAAGAAGATATTCCTAAGGCAGTAGTCAATGAAATTAGGTAAGCAAAAAAATTGCTAAGTTCTTTGACACTACAGCATTCACTAGAGAGAGCAGATGCCTGCATTTACAAGTCAATGAACACATACAGAAGTTACTGAAAGATGCTTTAGGACTCAAATTATACGTTAAGTGAGTTATTATCACAGCAGCTTCCTTTTGCCTTGAAAATCTACTGACAAGGATGCTCATCCATCTTAGAAATGTCTTCATCTTTCAGAGAGCATCCTCTGAGAGTCAGGCTTCCCCAGCTGAGGGTCCTGCATCCCGCCACCTGCCCGGCAGGCACATATGGCATGTGGGGACCAGCGGGGCGAGCGCCGCTCACGCGGCAGCATCTGCTGGCTGATCAAAAGTGGCATTAATGAAATGCTAAAAGCAGTTTAGTTCACTCCTGCATGCTGACAGACAGCTGTAGTGACAAAAGGTGTATGGGAAGAGCACCACATTAAGATTATAGATGGCAAAAGGAGCAGGGAAAAGGATGAAGCTGTTCAGAACATGCTTTCTGATGTAAGTCATCTACTGTAAACACCCTACCGGAAACACTCATACTACTGTTTGAAATCAAGCACAGCATGAAATGCAAAACTGTGATGTAAGAAGCAAGGACAGGAACAATATTACTAAAAATGGAGAAATAGTTAAGAATTCATCATTGCAATTTGTCATTGCATCACACAACTTCAGTTCCTGTTGTTTACAGATTTGGCTGTTTAAAGGGTTCTTCACTTAACGTTCATCTCAACAAATGATCCTAACACAAAAGATGAATATGTATAAAAACAGTTTGAATTTCAGTGTCAGTAGTCGCTTTCTCCACACTGTATCTGCACAGTGTGCATACACAGGAAGAGCACTAAAAATGCAGTTCAAAAAGATGTCTTTTCTAAACATCACATTTTCTCTGGGGCACCAGGATGCCTTCCTCTATTATTATATCAGGTCCACAGATTTCAAGATTCAGAGCAGAGCAACTATACTAGGCATGGAGACATGGCATTCCCAAAATCAAACAAGGCCAATGGACCATAAACATAGTATCTTGGCTTCAAATGCTAATTATTTCCCTGCAAAGCTAAGGCTGAAGTCCAGTGGGAAGAGCTTTTACTAATTTAGCTCTTCACAAAGGAAACAAAGAGGTGCCTCAAAGATAAAGAGTTTACATTTATTTTACTTAAATATTTTATAAAAAACTTGATGACAGGAAAACAACAAATAATGGCCTCCAATCTAGCAGAAATGTTCTCATTGGCTTGGTTGTTCACATGAAATACATTAATTTTAATGCAGCTCTCTCTGGGAGAGAGGGAGATGTGAATCCTCCTCCAATGACCCAGTCATTCAGATGAAGTGCAGAAAAGGGGCCAGGCACTGAACCATCTCACAAGCAGTTACATCTTTGTGTAGATCATATTCTGCACAATGAGGTGAAAGATTGAGAAGGAAAAATCTAGAAGTTAATTTTCTATAAATGTGGCGTCAATAGACTGAAAGATTGATTTTTAGCATTCTTCTCAAGCTCAAGAAAGCTAATCTCTAGGTCCAAGAAGAAAACAATACAATCAGTAGAAAACCTGGCATTAAACAATGACTCAGCATGCTGACTGAGCCTCAAGCTCTGAATAAAGTATTTATAACATATTCCAAATTTTGAAGGGTGGTTGGACTCATTCAAAGAGAAAAAGAAAAGGTATTACTGAGGCAGCAGTAAGCTAACTAAAATCAAAAATCAGAAATTAGAAAATAAGCAACTTGCTATTTAAAGAAAGAAGAAAAGGTCACTTTTCCTAATGTAAGGGAGATTCAGAAAAAATCATTTGACAAAAACACTGTGAATACTCTGGAAATTTAATCATCCAACATGACATGATCTTGAAGTAAAAATCTGATGTTGAATTCAGAAAGATAAATTCCATGCTTAGCACCAGTAAATTTTTTTATAAAATATTTTTCTTTGGCATTATAAAGGTAAATTTGAATCTGATTACTAACAGTTATTATTACAAATGCATAAGATAAAGATATATTATGAATATTCATGAAAGTGCATTACACAAATGCAAGATGATCTGCGCAGACTGAAATATATATTCTATCCTACACAGAAAGATAATCTCAATGGAAGAAAAGAAGCAATTATGTAAGAAGGAAATGCAGAATGAAACACATACCAGAAAGAGCTGAAATTCAAGTTACATGGGAGGCTTAGGTGCTTCATGAATAAAGAAGGAAGAAAACCTCAATAAGTGAGAAATCATGCTATGAAGAAAAAAGAGGAAGCGTATCAACTAGGTATACAGTAATATGCAGACTATTGTAGTGACATCAAACATCAGCATATAAATTCTACTAACCAAAAACAGAATGACTTTTAGCCAGGTTAGAAAATGCAAAGCTGAGCTCCAGCTTACAGATCAACACTATGAACGTGGCATGTTCCTACTGGCTCAGTATCTTGTTCACAATGACAAAGGAATTTATTCCTTTCCTGCCATGTGGATAGGCAGGACATTAATAAACAACTAAACAACCATCAGTTTTGAGTACACTGCTTGCTGCCTTATCAGGAACAGGATGATAGTTTTGTCTCCTTGACATACTTCCATAGCCAGCACTCCAAACACAGATGCAGGAAATCATATTCCCTTGGCATTAAAAGATGAAATAAATCCCTGTACAGAGACTGCTGTTCCCCACACATATACTCAGGAACAGAAGCACAGTCAAATTCTGATCCAGCTGGCAGATTGTCTCTTTGCTAGCTGCAGCATGTAGGCATCAGTTCTGAACTGTATTGCTTAGCTTCACTACAGGCATACCCAAGGCAAAAACCACTCAAATATAGTCTGGCCACATACTGCAGGTAAAGGCCCCCATGAAACCCAATGTTCTTAGAAATGATTGCTTTTTTTTTTTTCCTTGTAATAAAAAAAAAAATATTTTTTACATTATTTTCAACACAAACACCACAACAGTCTACTTCAACATTACAAAACCAGAGAAACACAAAATGTAATGGAACTGCTTAAGTAATGAAGCTTTGATATTTAATTGTTTTGCTTGAAACTATGAATTGCCAAAACCAAAACACTGCTTTAACCTAACAGTCCCATTGAGATCAATATTGCTTACTACACTGCATATTTATTTTAAGCTGTTTATTAGCAAAAACACTACTAACAGCATGCAGAAAAGATATTGCCAACACAGATCTGCCTTTGAACCTATCTGCTTGCATGATTATAGGATAAAGCTTCATTTTCACATCTGCATAGGTACTGCCCAGTCTAGTTTGAAGCCCAGTCTAGTTTGAAGACAGAACTAAGGGTTGAAGTCTTCAGTGCCACTATACAGCTCTACAAGTCAGGATTTCCTGCAACTCATTTCCAACATTCCTCTTGGACTCAGGTGTTTATTAGTTTATGATTATTTAAATAGCATTTAAATCTTCAGACACCATTTCTCCAATACCTTCCTCACCTAAGTCAAACAACCCTAGATACCACAAAGCAGAGTATTAGCTTACCAAAGAATCACAGAACATACTGCTCTGATGGGATCTATAAGCTTCATACACAAGATGGTGCTGGGACATACTTTAAAATATCTGAAAAAATAAGTACTCCTTAATCAATGGGATGAAGTCTCTGTAAAGGGACGTCAAGCTACAGTGCATTTGGTCTTGTTTAACTGGCTGTAAGTCAAAAGGACAGAAGTGGTCAAGGAAAGAAAACCAGGAACAAACCAGGGCATCTGCAGTCAGAGAATGGTGAGTGCATGTGCAGGACCAGGTTCCAAAGGGAATCATTTTGCCATCAGTGAGTCATAAAAATTCAGTGGTGCACACTGAAAATATTTACCTGAAAAAAAAAAAGGAAAAAAATCTAGAACTACTTGACAGTTTTCCATAGAGGAGAAAATATTAAGTCACAGAAGTCTTGCTCAGGAATTTTAACACATGTGTTCCAAGCCATCTCTCTGCTCTTGATGTTTTGTTTGACCAGTATAGTACAATTTTATTTGTTACCCCAGAAGTGTCCCAAGAGAGAGGTCCAGTGTATCACAGGTGTCTAAGTTGATATCCATCTAAAGCACATGTGGAGGACAGACCTGCAGTTTACTACCACAGATTAAGAACACAACCATGTTGACTCACCTCTCCCAAATTAATGTTAAGATAAAATGGTTTTTGTCTCAGTAACAGTGGCTCTTATAAAGACTAAGAGAGAGATCTTTATTTCCTATGGAGTTGCATATGTGCTCTTTGCACAGCAAGTTACAAGGAGGATAGCAATGGCCATGATCCCGTACCAGTGGTGTTTGCATGCAGCACCTTCAGCTACCTAAGTGCATGTGACATGCAGCATGCATGTCCACTAAACACCTTGGAGCCAATCATTTTTAAAAGCCACGGCAAAAATTAACAGCAAAGTTCTCAAAACATTAAGAAAGACAATCTGATATGTTAGAGAAAGTTAAATCCTATTTGCTAAAAACAAGTGAGACCTTGGCACCCAGTGCACATCTGAGGATTTCCACACTGATGTAGGTGTGCTGAGAGCTACCAAAGCACCAGCACTATTTTCTCAGCTTATGTGCTCCATGAGACATGGAAGCTGTAGGGATACACATTACTGACAGAGTCACTCAGAAAGACCAGTCTCAAAACTGACCCTTCATTTTTTCAGTAGGTAGGAGAGCCCACCACTGGCACTCACCACAACTTACTGCAGCCTTGCACCAAGCAGTCACTTCCCAATATCCAACTGGAGGCTCACAGACCTGTAGTGAACTGAAAAAAACCAGCACTCTCAGGTCAATAGTCACTGCCTTCTTTATTGCCTTAGCCATAGCACTGGCAACAAGGAGGGAAACACTGCAGGTACACACTGTGGGAACTCCCCTGCTTCAAAGGCACAGCCATTTCTTGTCATCAAAAACCTACCAGGGACTGGGATGCAGTAAGAATATTCTCCCTGTCCTGCACCCAAAGTATCAGTTTACCAAGAGTCTACAGCAATTATCAACACAGGCAAAACCACATTGCCAGGAACTGTTGTCTGCCAGGTTAGCACACAGAAGATCTCCTTCCTGACCAGCCAACTCCAAGCTCAGAAACAAACACAGAATTATTGCTTGTGCATCTCCAGTGCCATCAACATGTTGTCTCCACCTTCTGGAAAACTTCATCCAGGTCTGAGGTCTGCAGACTCAAACAGACAGCACACACAGCTGGAGGTCAAATACATCAGTGGATGAAGAACAGAGCTCCTGAACACTGAAGCCTACTGAAAAATGCTAAGAAGTAAGTTCTAGGGCAGTTCAAATGAAAGGGCTTGGCATGTGAACTGAAAACAAAACTAAGGACAACCAGTGAAGTCCTAACAACACAGGTATGGATGACACAAAGCTTGTTACATGGATGTTCACAGGTAGGTTTAATGAGTCTTGGAACTACAATACAACCTTATTGACATTGTAATTCATAAGTGTACTGTGTTAGCTTTATACTAATATAAAGAGTTAGTACCGTAGAAGAAGGTCTGTGCACTTTTTCAATCACAAGTTTTTCTTCTGTGGCTCCAAAGTCACATTTGTCTACTAAAATCCTTAGAATATATACAAATGGCTGCCACTTTTCATGGCAGGTCTCATCAGTCAGCAAATCCTGCAGCATGGGCCATGCTAAAAGCTGGGGAAAAGAATCCAAACTTTAGACTTTATTGCAGATTATTTACTACTGATTAAAGAATGATATATATGTAATCAAAGCCCCAAAACTGTAGCAGCTCATCCCATCCACAGAGGTCAGGGTCACAATGAGTGTAACTCCTACTGTCAACCTCACTGGGTAGACTGGTTGTTATTTACATCCAGTGTTAATTCAGAACTCATGCAATAAGGGTGATACATGTAGGGATGATGGATCCATGTTATACAGACTGCACCTGAGATCAGAATCAAATGAGTCAGTATCAAGAGGGTTCTTATTTTTCTACTTAAAAATCTACAAGTTTTGCAAGGGAGAAGCCTTGACATTTCTATCACCCACAGGGTGGACCCTCGGGCCATACGAAACAGGAAAAAGGAAAAATGGTTTGTGTAATTCAAAACCTTCAAAAATATGACTTTCATATTGCACAGTTTCATTGTCAAAGAATCTCAAACTTAATTATTCCTTCCACATTAAAAAAAATTATATCAGAAAACAGCATGACATGGCTTAATCTGTGCAGAACATGTACTCCTCCACCTCAACAAAGCATAACAAAATAAGAACATGTAGCATTTTGACATCAACAAAGCTGCCTACAGAGACGCCCACTCTTTCTTATTTTCTCTGCAGCATATTCTTTTAACTCACTCATTTCCTTCTGCATCTTTCTCACCATTCTTGACTTATGTACTTCCCATATAGCTTCTTCAGACTTGTTTTCACATAAAGACTGACCATGGAAACAGTTACTTGCCTACAGACAGTTCAGAATACAGCATCCATTTTAATTTTTCCTTCTCCTGCTATATTTATATACCAATAAAAATAATTTCCTTGAGAAGCAGAGATGTTATTCCAGACTATCTGAAATAACTAGAGCAGGAGAGTTATTCTGCAGATCTAAGCTTCATGCTGTGATAGATTCACACATTTGGTCCTGCCTCCCAGTAAGGAGCTGGCAATTATTGCATTCCAGTGCAGGACCATGGATTTTATCCAGCTCCCTTAGTCCACATGCAATTACAGCTGATTATGGCAGCTGAAGCAGCAATGCATTTTTACATCAGATGTGCAAAAGCCAGACATACTGGACTGAGTATGAAAAAGTGCAGTATATATATTGGTGGGGTTTTCTGCAGGTTAGAATTATCACTCTTGACAATCATATTTATAGCTCTGCTTTACTGATTTTATACTTACAGATCTAAATCTTAAGAAATTCACTGTATTTATTACCTCAAGTGATAAGGGAACACATCCCTCTGAAAGTTTTAGATCCTTCTCAGCTTTGCATGAGGAAACAGGAAATAATTGGAATCCTGTGTTGCTTCTGTGCTATTTGAAAGATCAACCTTTCCTCAGTTCCTGGACAATACATATATTAAGTATACTAAGTGCTGTGATTAGAGTTTAAACACTGTTTAAATAAGACACATCTCCAACACATTCCCTTGTAAAGCATAATTTATCATTATTATGCAATTATGTTAAAGTGCTAGTATGCAGGAATCTTCTATTTTACCTGATTACTCAGATAGGCTGTCTCCACAAATAGATTTATCATCATATTATTTCCTGGAGTATTTTCTAAGTACTCTCAGCATTTAAAACCGCAGCTTTTTTATCCAATACCTAGATTCCTAATAGCTCACTAAACAGACAGACTAAATCTAGCTTTGATATACCTAACTATGGCTATGGCCACAGTTCCCTTTTTGATGCAGAAGTATGCATCAACTTTTTAGACTACACATCATCCAGGAAAGGCTAAGGTAAAAAGGTGGAGAAAAAAAGTCAAAAAAATACTAAAAATCTTTCAGGCTTTCTTACACAGAGGACAGTAGCAACAAAAAATCTGCAAGCAATAACATAAAAACAAAATAGTTGTTACTGACATAAAGGCAGGGTTGGTACAGTTTGCTGAATGCAGGAAAGCTTTGGATTTTTACTGCAAGAGATAGTAATAGCTCCAACCTCCTCACTGATCAAACAAATACTCTAAAAAATTCTGAGAAATTTCAGCATACGATGGCAATCTATTAAAAAAAAAATCCAAACAAAGCCAGACAAAATCCAAAATAAATGAACAAACAAAAACCTCCACCACCAAGCCAAACTAGAAAACATTAATAAAGGAATATAATGAGTTTAAAGGGCTATAATGAGTCGTAGAAACAAAACAGTCCAAAAGATTCATTTTTCAGGGTGACTCATTGCAAAGAATACAAGTTCATGCCATTCATCAGTGAAACTTGACCAAAAATACAAAAAAAGGCTCATCTGACCTCTGCAATCAAGCATATACATGTTAAGTTCTGGAGCAGAAGATTCATCTTCAAGACTTCAACCATTTCACACATGTAGTTTGAAACTGTCAAACAAATGCAAAAATTACTCATAGGGGACTCAGACAGCAGAAGCATTTATGGCTCATTTCCGTAGGGAGCCAGGCTACAGGAAATGTAATTAGTTTTTAGTAAGGGTTTGCCATTTTACTAAAAAACCCAGAATTACCAGAACAGACAAAAAGTGTTGGGGCACAGCATCCCATCCTCCCTCCCATCCTTCATGGTAGAGGCCAAAGCAAAGAGGCACAGAGCCTCTATGCAAAAGCTAATAGGATGATTATCTTGAGAAGGATTATGCTGCACAGAGAAGCTGAAGTCTGCCTTTGTGAGAATTAAGTCCATCATCCTTACTGATCAGCTGAACTATTTTCTTCTGCAATAGTGTAGATAAATTATCACCTGGTCTTCTCAAAATGAGTGCATCTCAAAGAACACTGATATAAGGATATAGGTTAAAATGCATCTGAAGATTTTTTTTTTTTGTTTAAGAATTAGGGAGTCCAGAAAAGGATTCAAGAGGAAAAAGTAATTAATTCTTTTATAAGAAATACAAGTCTGCCATATTAAATTAGTGGAGTATAATTATAACATAGTCTATACCTAAAAAGCTTAGAAATGAATGATTGAACCATGATCCTTTCTACGGGAAATGCCAAGATGTGACTCAAGTTGATCAACATAAGGTAAAACATTGTGAAAGTGCTGTTTTACACCTTGATATGGAAAAAAAGCTCAATACTTGGGGTTCACTTCTCATTTCTAAGCAATTTAGAGAAGGAGCACCTCCCAACCCACTCTCTCCATTCTAACGGGTCATCCAAATAGTGCAGAAAGTACTACAGGAAGCAAAATCAGAGAAGCACTTGCATCTTAGGGACTCAGAATGAGAACTACCATCTCACAAAGTAAAACCTTCATCCTAGAAACATGTCCTGATTAGACTTAGAGCAGACATGCATCACATCACCACAAGTATTTATAAACATGGATAATAAGCTTGTTCAGAGAATTAGCAGTTCACAGGGCTTGTATCTTTGGGTGGTAGGTCAAATGTAAGCTAGCTAGTGAGAAGAAATGCAAAATATTGGACACTTTTTTGCATAAACAGAAGTATCACAGAGTAGTAAATAAAAATCTATCAGATACTGGATACTGCTCTAGATAGAAAACAGAAAGTAAAATCTCAGCCTCGTAATCACTGACATTTTGGAAAGTCTTAGAAAATAGTCTGCTTTAGTTAGATATGATGTTCCTTGTTCTGACTGTTAAAGAAGAATAAGATAATTTTGGGAGAATCCATGGAGGATTGTTCTGCAATGGCTCGCTCTCCCTTTCATCATATAAACAATTATAACAATAATAGCACCTGAGTTTCAATTACACCAACATATCACTCAGCTCATCTCATCTTGAAATATATAGACAATCTTAGGATTAAATTTTCATGCGTTATACTCACAGGGGAAAATAAAAAAATCACCTCCTCACCTGTTCAGTGAAGTCAAAGCCATCAGATATGCAGACAGTGCCCATAATGAAGGCAGACAACTGTGCTGACCATGGCCAAAGGGACACCATTCATTGAGGTTACACTCAGGAAGCCAAGCATTTCATCTGCAGCACATGCTTGGCATCAGCGCTAAATCAAAAGTGAAACTGCAAAATGCAATTGTGTGACTCTACTGACACTTCCTTCCTGGATGGAAAGGTAACAGCTATCACAAGGACAACCCAAAGCTTTCAATAATAATGTCTTGTCAAATGCAAGTTAAATTTAAATGGCACTAGGAAATATGAAAAAATGTACTTTCTGAAACAGCTCTCATTCACTTAATGTCACAGTAGGGCACTAGAAAATGGGTAACATGATGTTAAGATGGGCTAAAAGTGAGCATAAAACTAACAGAAACTGAAAAGAGTTACGAGAGACATTTTGATCCTCCTATGGTTGTGGCTACATTCAGCATTTAGCAGGGAACAAGTAAGCAACACATGAACAAATACATTTAATCTCAATAGCTCCTCTCTTAATTTTACACTGATTACAGAATGCCAGCTTGCAGATTAAATATATAGGTTTTTAAAAACATCTGCAAGAAACAAATTAACTAATATTTACATCAAAGTTCTCTTATTGTCAGAACAAAGCAAAGATGTTACTTCAGCCATCTTCCACTAAAGACTGAGTTAAAGCAAAGCAAACCAATGTTGACTGTGCTTTTTGAGGATGATATAACTACTATAAAAATTCTCTTCATTACTTCTAAACATTTCACAATTTAAGTGATTTTTGCTTCAATTTCAGACTTTTACCTCTAGAAACTGGTTTCAGTTTATTGGGTTGTTCAGCATGTTAACAGGACAGCACCAAAACAACTTCATGTGCATGTTTTTATAAAATGTTTTTATAAAATGTGCATTAGGCAACCCTCTCTTAAAACCAAAAATATAAAGATAAATTAGAAATGACCATTCTATATCTTTGTCTTCATTGTAATTTCCCATTGTGAACAAGATACAGAGTGACAAGTTTCTGTGAACTAACAGAACAAAAATAACAGAATTCCCATCGTATTCCTCACTACATCAAGCACCTTTTCCTGTCTAACCTAACAGCTCCAGGTGGGAGCTTCCCAAATACATCTGGCTCTTCACAAGATTTTATGCATGTGTTTGAGAGCCTATATGGTAAAGAAACAATGCATCAAATCCAGAGGTAGCTGTGGAATTACATGTCAGATCTATGAGCCTGGATTGTGTTGAGAGGAAAAGGAGAAGACCTCAAACAGCACATGGCAGAATCCTTTCTTCAGCTGCCACTCTTATTAGACAAAGAGATGAAATATTGCAAGTGAGGAAGTAACCAACCAAGTTTTAGTGATCTCTAAGAAGGACCTGCAAAAGCATTCCATCTGCCAAAGACAAAGTTTTATGATTTACAGTAATATGCAAAGGATGGTAGCATCGTGGAAAAAAGAATGAATGAAAAAGTAGTTTCAGCTACTACTGTGGTTCTATTTTGCCCCAGTGACAAGGAATCTGTATCACTTTTAGTGAACTACTATAGATTTTTCCCTATTTATGAAGTTATGGCTGATAAATTTTGCTATTTTAAAAAGTCTTAGCAAAAATTAATCAGAAGTAACAAAATTTGCATACACAAGTAAGACTTCCCAAGATGGAAAAAACCCCACATTCTGAGATCATTAACTTAAGACATTTTATTGTAAAATCTGAAGAAAACAAGGGCCACAAAACTGATTTTCCTTACTAGTTCTGAGTAACAGTGCAATAAGTGTTTTTTGCAGTAACACTGCAAAAAGTACCCTAAATCAACAATTGTTCTAAATATGGAACTTGTTAATGAAAAACAAAAGAGGTGGAATGTGTTTGTGCATATCAGTACACAAAGCTGCAATTAAGGCTGAATATTGTACCTTCAAAATGAAGCAGAAGAGTTAATGAAAGTTGAAAGAAAAAAAATCAGCATTACAGATGAGGACATGAGGAAGGGTTTGATGTTTTCTTTGCTTGATGGCAGAGAAACTTTGGCTCAAAATTAATAAATGGAGACACAAGTGGTACCTGCCCAAATATCCTCTTACACAGAGGCAGCATGCAACCAACCTTGCTTTTATAAAAAGGGGGAATCCAATCTCACATTCTTCCATATTTTTTGTTCCCTGACATGTATTTATGCCAGCTCCATCTGGCCTTGCACTATCCAGAAATACTGCCCAGGCCCATTTCTTTCTTCATATAATTCCTACTCCTACATCTCCCATCTTCTATCATAATCTAACCAAAATGTTCTACTAGAAAAAAAATCGACATAAAGGTAACTATAAACATTTGCAAACTGACAAAAAATACTTAAAAGCAGAAACTGACAGCAGAGCTGGGATGAACTGAAATGAAGGTGGTGCTGTGCACATAAATGCACTACCTAAGGAAAACAAAATGTGAGCTTGAATGACATGTACCTCTAAGAGAAGAATCTTAAGGAACCTGTGCTCCATCCCTGTGTCCCGAGATTAACATTTTAACAGAGTACCTATCTTTCAATTCAAGCCTCATCTATACCTGAGGTTCAACATCTGGCCTATTTTGAGGATATTTCCACCTCTTGCATTCCTGTAATGACAATCTAAGACCACTAAAGGCACATCAATTTAAGTGGAGAGTGAGCACTGCTCAGAGCATTTCCAAAAAGCAAATGGAAATAAAAAGCCTTTATCTACATGCAGGAGAGCTTAAATATG
The DNA here is from genome assembly GCA_013399455.1 of Anthoscopus minutus. NCBI lineage: Eukaryota > Metazoa > Chordata > Aves > Passeriformes > Paridae > Anthoscopus > Anthoscopus minutus. The sequence goes on from VWYI01033992.1 coordinate 30,272, forward strand.
TTAGGCAAATCTCTACACCAGTGGCCTCTTACAGTACTTGGGTCTCAGCCTGTAGCAGACAAGCCCCGGTGCCTCAGTGAAGGAGTCCTAGCGGTGGCCTCCTGAACTTGGAGAGAACCTCTCCAAACAGTGGTCTCTCCACCCATAAGAAGAACCACCTCTTCCAAGAGATCCAAGATTCTTGGCCCTTCTGTTTAAATCTCCAGTATATCTATTTAAAGATTAGATTTGTTTTAACAACCTAACTATGTGCACCCATCCAAAAATAAAAAACTTGAACCTCAAAAGACCCCACAATACCTCAGGTGCAAGAAACAAGGTCATCCCAGTGAACTAAGAACTACAAATAGAGCAGAGACTGAAAACAAATAGTCTAAGACATACCAAGTATCCCAGCTTCTGTATCACAGTAACTAATTTTAGAATTATTAACAGTAAGGCATGTGTTCTTTCAATGCAGAGCAAAAACACGATCTCAAAAGATAATTAAGGTAGAATTTAAAAGTCTTTATAAAAACCTTCTTGCCTAAATGCAACATGAATTAGTGCATCTTACAATCCCAAAACATTTTCAGCAGGTTTTAGAAAACCAACACAAAGATATTCACTCCTTGCCATATAAAACCTGAACCGAAGCTGGCATCTCAGAGACATGAAACACAGCAGATCCTAATAAGCGTTACAGAATCCAACTCCTGCATAAATATATAGGCACATCAAGCTTACTGTCAATGAGACCAACCATGTAAGAAGAGACATTACTGTGCATACATGATGGGTTCTAAGCATAGGGCAGGGATCTCATGGAGCAAAACGAATCTCTGAATGAAGTGGGCCTCAATTCTTTCCCCCTTACAAAATTTGCTAGGATTTATTTTCTTTATTCTTCTAATAATTCTATTAATTTTAAAATAAATAAATACAGTCAGTTATAAATTTATAATTATTATAATCATTATCTTTATGTGATTAGGCAGTGTGGTGCATGGAAGTCATCAGTCAGGCTAGTAAATATATAAATACCTAACAAAAATAATTCTTCCTTGTTAGTTAAGCCTGTGTTCATCCTCCTCTAATTTAGAGATCCTGCAAATCTGCAGTGACTTGCAGGCCTAGCCACTGCTTTAAGGGCTGATGTAAAGAACTTTTTTTAAAAATCTCACCCATTCACTAGAACAAACCAGTCTTGACGGGGAACCAAGAGAGAAAAATTACACTGTGAAGATACTCCTCTGATCCAGCCCCCTAGAGTGATCTGTTCTGTAGTGTTGCCATAGGAAATGGAAAGGAAGCCTCCAATTAGGGACTAGGTCACATTTAAGCACAGATATTATGTAAATATCAGCCAGCCAGCACCCTGGAAAAAAAAAAAAACAGAGGCCTTATCCCGCCAGCCCTCCAAGGGCAGGCCTCAGGTTTGCTCCTACAACACCCCTGCCAGCAGGACCCGGCTTGCAGGAGCAGGTGCCAGCCCCGGAGGCTACCCCGGGGACCCTCGGCACCGCAGGTAGAGCCCGGGAGGAGGGTGGGCGGTGGAGCCCTGCGGGGCCGGGATGCTCCGGACCGTCATCCCGCCCTGCCGCGGGTACCGGCGGGGATGGGGAAGCACAGGGAGCTCCCCCGGAGCTCTCCCGGCCCCTCCGCGGTCGCGGCCCGGCCCGCTGATGGCTGCGGGGGAGTTGCGGGAGGGCGGGTGCCGGCGGGGACCGGCCGTGTGGGCCCCCACGGCGGGCGGGAGCCGCCTCGCCCCGCCTGGGGACAGGCAGCCCCTGCCCCGCCAAGGACCGGCTGCCCTTCCCCAAGCTTCCTCGCCCGTCGGGTCACCGGCACGGACGGGCGGGCGGAGAGGGGCACAGCCTCGGCCCGCCCCGGGATGCACTTTTTTCCTTTTGGCACCTCGCACGACCAAAGTCTCCGGGCGCGGCAGCATCCTCCCTCCATCCCTCCATCCCTCCATCCCTCCGTCCTC